>VTPC01005157.1:0-18906 GCA_011009095.1 Ignelater luminosus
AATAAGAAACCAATTGCTGTGGCAGAAGACAAAAAGTTGAGAAAAATCTATTCAGTTTGTTTATATTTTTATAATTCCCGGAATTTTCAATTGCTCAATTAATATTTTTTTTATTTCAATAATTAGATACTTAACCATGTTAAATTACAATTCTCCGGTGGACAAAATAATATTTTTGAAACATCTCTAAAATTTTTTCATAGAGTCACCGGGAAACTCCATGAATTTCGAATTTTTATCGTCTTTCAAATTTTGCGGCGCCTCAGATGTTGGCGCCTCTCAAATCTTGCCGCCATAGGCTTGGGCCTCGCGGACCTAAGCCTAAATCCATCACTGGCTAGATTCCATTTTGATGTCAGTGCTAAACTATTTTATAATTTCGAGCATTTTTCGTAGTCGTTCTTCGGACGAGACAAAGATCTTTAAATCGTCCATATATAAAATGTACTGATTTCTAGTATTTTTGACGTTATACCCATATTTACTTTTGCTCAATAAGGTGTTGAGAGGGTTAATAGACATGACAAACCATAAGGAGCTAAGCTTAACTATCTCTTTGAAATATCCCACGGTTTATCTCAACAACAGAACCGGTATGCATCTTTTTGTTTCCTTTTAGTACAAGTTCAGTATTCCATTTGGTCATAGAGTGCTTGAGAAAATCTCGTAGTGTAAGATAAATGTTATAAAGAACAAATAATGGTAAAGCCAGGAATATAGAACAAGGTCGAAGGTCTTTATGTAATCAAATGTACGTCATATGAATGTCTCTGTAGTTTTTCAGTCTTCACCAAATAAGTGTAGCTTTTTCTGTAAGTCGACTTTGACCATTACCGTATTTTTGCCCATAGAACAAATTAATATTATTTGAAATTAACCAAATTTCTCAACTAATTAAAACTGGCGTTTTTCTCTATCATTGGTCAAGAAGTTTCATGAGACTTTTTTGTTTTATTTAATTTCTGTAGATGGTTATTGAATCATTTAATGGATTATAATCATTAAACATACTCACAAGTAGCTTCTCTGTGTATACGACTTTTGTTTGTTTTGTCTTTTTCTGGTTTAGCTTCAATAAATTTTTGCCTTCCTCTCACGAGTAAAAAGACAGTTAGAAATGCCGTTCGAAAAGAAATATGGCTTAAACGAATTACTGAAAGACAGAAGACATACAACTCTGTAAGCCGGATCAAATGACAAAAACGTTCCTTCTAATTCGTTGGATCCGTTACCAATCGAAGGTAAACTACTTTTCGTCAACCAGCCCTATCAGAGCACTTGATGGACAGGCTACGATCACTCTCATTAGAGAAAAATTTTTCTGACCAAACGAAATTGAATGTAGCAAAGATTTCAAGTTCCAGTCGTAATCAAAAATTTGTTGCAAAATACAAGAAATACGTTGAAGAGTTTCTCGTTACATAGCTACAGAGACTGCAAAACGATAAAGGGTCTTTTCTGCTTGGACGACCAAGATGTTTAGGATGCCATCTTCAAGAACGGCGTATTACAAAAACAATACCTTTGCTTTTACATCATTAAAAATAGAGTGAACAAATACGTCAATAACATCCCGTTGGCTCAATCATAGAAGCTGTCAAACAGGAAGAAATAAATTAAGATATATGCAACCATACGAATTGTAAAAAGGTCACTGTAGAGATAGTAAACAGAGAAGTCAGACTGTATAGTCTTTCGTTAAATTTCTACTACATGCAAAAATTGACAGCGTATGTGAAGGGCGTTGAAAAGAACATCTTAAAAGAGACTTTTCTACGTACTAAACCGTCACTCATTAAAAGAGAGGGCGAATAAGAAGTGGCAATCTGAAAAACTAAAATCAGACTGTGTCTTCAGAACAGCACGAACCGAGACAACATCTCTGCTCGACAAACATGAATGACGTCATCATTGTAATTTTCATGCAGTCGAATTATTCCGAATCCATTAGAGAAGTATTTTCTTTCAGCTTTAAAGAGTCCAGTCATGAAAAGCTTCGACGTGACCGGTGGTGTAGTAAGGAAGACTTTGCCAAATACTATAAAGCAAGTGTTTCTTTATTTCGGAATTGTACAAATTACTGAGACAAAAAGAATTACTATGTTTGATTTTGTTTACCCAACAAATGCAGTTAAGAATTGCATCGAAAAGAAACCCAGCATAGGGTTTTTTCCAACGACATTTAAAAATTCCTTAGAATCTTCATCACCTAGGTACTGAGTACCTCACATTGTAAGTAGGCAGTGAGCGAAAAAAGATTCTCTCTGTCTCAGTGACTTTCATTCCTCCACTAGCACCTGAGTAATTCGCTAAGCAGCCATTGATGTTAGAGTTTTTATTTGAGCACCTGCAATATTTCGACTTCACGTCTATGCCAACTATCTTTCCTGAATCCAAACTCGCAGCTGACACAATCTTATTCATAGATGTATGCCCCTCTTTTGCCAGATGCCATCGATAAATATTGACAGATCTCTTTTTTCACTTAAGAAACATGCCTCCTCCACAGTAATAGCCATAGAATTTTTCGCAATCTGTTTTGTAGCAGACAGGAGCACCTACAAACAGTTCAATGATATTATATCAACCTGATGCAGCGCAATGAAAGTATCTTATATCTCATGCAGACTGAAAGAGTCACTGGCTTAGCTTTTTGATCGGCTGAACTTTGAACGTTGGTGGCAGTAGGTTCATCATATCACAAAACGTTCCTGCAGCAGTGGGCCCTTTTTCTATTGCTCTTAGGATGTACAACAGTCTTATATTTTTTGTCTCCATAGATTTGTTTGAGTCTAAAAATATGAAAAAAAATTAGGCATAACTTCCAAGTGAAACGTAACTGACGGTGTAAAAATGATAATTTACTTACCACCCAGATTATAAGCTTTTTTTGAAAAATTTCTGCCTTGGAAGAACACTTTGTGCATTGTATTACTACTGTTGCAGCTAGCCCATTACTGGAGCTTTTGCATTTTGCGAATGAGTTTACTAGTATTCCTAATGCTTTCACATTTAGTATGTCATAGACATCTTTGCTTACAAATTTATCATAATCCTTCATTGCTATTAATATTTGAGTCGGAAGCAGCAGAACCGGGGGCTATTTCTTCCCGTTCTCGACATCCCGTAGGTGTTGTTGGCAAATCAACAAGTATTGCTTTAGGCTCGTACGTTTTGCCACTGAACACTTCCTTCTTTCTTTTTTGAAAACCTCTTTTGGTTTGTCATTCTTGGCAATGCAAAATAATAATAAAAAAACAAACTTCTATACAACAACAAAATAAGCTCACAAAACACAACGAACCACAACAAAAACAGGAAATTGTCAGGAAAAAAAGGTTAAGCACTGCCTTCTGCATTGGGCACTGTTAATTGTTGAAGAAACTTCAGAAATGAAACTAATAACTGAAAGCCATTATAAAAACTAAACTTTTTAGTTTTTCGTCTCTACTCGAAAGTTTGCTTTTTCTATTTTCTACCCTGTTATTTTATAACCGCTAAAGATATGGACATCATTTTTTTTAATAGGTGGCAACTCTGGCTGTCAATTGGCCAATTGAGCTCGGGAATTGCCAGATATTGACATAAATAGTGTTCAAAATGTGGTTGAGCTGCGACCAGGGTAGGATTTACTCTGGTGGAGGCTCTAGGCTAAAATTGGTAGTGGCCCACATGTAAGGGCAGAATTATTCTAAAAAATTAGATTTTTAAAAATTTGTAAAGGTATAGAAAATCGAAAGATTATATTAAGATCGATGCTTGTAAGGAAAATATCAATGAAGGAACTCTTCGGGCTTTTACTTTTGCCAACTTTTCAATTATAACCGCAGTATCCAAATCATCTAAAATATTGGGTTTCGCACTAATAAGGGCAAGAAAATTCAGTCGTTTCTGAGTCATTGGGCTTCAAAATCTATTTTTAATTATTTTTTGTTTTGATAATGTTTTTTCAGTGATGCAGTTGGTCGTAATTAGCATGAGATACATTCTCAATAATATTTCCAAATTTGGTAATGTCTGGTGGTTGCTCTGTTTTGGTGGAGGTCCCTAGGCACTGCCTCGATTGCGTACACGATAAATTTCTGAGAAAATGGGGTATTTGTCTTCCATAAGTTGTTTAGCTTTAAAGGTTTTTTGTAAAGTCGGTTTTTAGGTCTGGTTTTACTAACGTTTCCATAATTACAGAAAAAAAAGTGAAGTAGATATTATCACCATGAAAACGTTAATAAAACTAAAGCGACCAGAGTACAACTAGTTTTAAATAAAATCTTTTTTACTAAGCGACTGTGAAAAAAACAATTATATTAATTTAACAACAATAATAGGAAATTTAAAAATCTGTCTGGTGCCTGCTTTTATCAGAATTTCAAATTGTGACGCTATTCTGTATAAAAAGAAATGCAAATAGCGTCATCCTTTTCTACGCTGTCGGCACTATTTCGCGTCGGTCGGTGCGGTGCGGTGTTTTTTATGAATTCTCGTTATGTTGTCTGCCGCTGTCCGCTTTGACGGTGCCGCCAATGGAAGCAATCGTAAACGATCGTGTTCACAGAACATCCAAGGTTGGCCGTCCTCGGCGATCGTTCATTACAAAACAAAAGAATATAAGTGAACATATCCGGGTGAATCGGTTCAAAATCGTTCATCTCAGAATTTAACCTAATCTTTCATATAATTATTGTGATAAATAGCCAGCATTTGGAAGGTAAGCGTAGGTGTTTCACAATTTATAATACATAAAAAATTGAGGCCGCACAAATGGAAAGGTCTAACTGTACTAAAATGATTTTGAATCGATTCATATTCACTTTTAAGCTGTACAAGTGTTTAACTTTTTATTTGTTTATTTTGCTTACAATCCACTTATTTATACTGAATATTATAATACAAACTACAAAGTAAAAGAAGGGAAATTACCAATTAAACATTAATATTTTATTATAAACCCTAGAAATTTGAAACCATCAGATTCTGACTCGTTCCAATCGCGGATTTGTTCTCGTGGAGCGGTGGCGCGCGGAAGCTCGGATTTACCCACGCCCATCTCTATCCCCTTTGTTTTGTTCGAACTGAGCTTGCGCTGGAATTTCTTTGATCTTCCATTAACTTCCAAACTTTTGAATGTGGCAATTTAGAAAATTAATTGTTCTCTCAGCATTTATTGCGTAAATCTTCAAAGATGTTTTTGTATCGTGCGAAATTTGTTTTAAAACGCATATTATTTAAATCTCCTCTTGTGAATGGGGCTTGGCAGTTGTAAACAAAATGGTATGTATTCATATACTTTTTTTGCATTTCCACACCTTTGTTAACAAAAGAATAGTACAGATAGGAAATAAAATTACATTTTAATTTAGAATTATTGACAATATATCAGTTTCTTATATACAAACATGGTGAAACTGATAGGGAATGTTCTGATAGATTTGTCAAGTAAGATTTAGTTTTATCATAGGCAGCTGGGGTACGATGAATAAATTGTTTATAATACAAACCATAGCCCTTTTTAATATGTGTGCAGAAGTGTCAGATGTCATCATTTACGTTTTTATGTTGGGAGTAGGGACACATGTATGTTCTTTTTTATTAATAATCGAAGAAAGTAAATGTAACTGCCCAGGTTTGTGATGCATATGTTAGGCCAGGTGCTATGCACTAGTAATTTTATATTTTCTGTCTCTTTTCATAATTTATTGTATTTTCAATAAGTCTTCCATGCTATGCATTTTTGAAGTTTCAACACAATAAAGATTTCTCATGCTTCAGACAAATTTATAATGTTTAAGTAATAAAATTTCATTAGCAACTATTTAATATTAAATATTTTATGAATATTTATAGCTGAAAGAAATTTAAAATGGCCCTTGTTTGGTTCACGTGGAATATGGTAAAACATTTGAAATGCCGCTCTCCAGTATCAAGTGAAATGGGATAGCCTCAACGGGAAGGTGAGAACTTTGAATTTATTCTTTCTAAACACATTTCAACAAATTATTTTTGATAATAGATGTACAATTACATAAAGCGTCATTGAGTTGGTGTTTCTTCTCATATTGTTTTGTACTAATTTGTTATTTGTGCTTTACAAATTTACAAACGTTGAGAAATATTTATTATTTTATTTTAAAAGTAAATGGACAACACTTCTTGCACATAATGTAGATTTTGTAATGTAACCTTTGTTTAATTTCTGTTCATCTAAAAAGTGAAGTGAATATACTTTTACTCTTAAGAAAATGTAATTCCTAATGCGGGGTGTTCCAATTTTAACTAAAACTTTCCTTTTTTTTTTATTAAGGATAGTTCAAGATATGAAGATGAAATCGTCTGAATTTTGACTACTTGAGATTTTCTTGTATTGACACACCATTATCAGTGGCGGAGGTAGATACACTTTTTTAAAACAAAGAGGTTATGCTGCCAAGAAACCAGTAAGTTTTGTAGTTTTTACAATTTACCCTTAATTTAGCAAAAAAAGTTATTTGATTTTCTCATAATTTGGAATAATTATTAAATATAAATTGGCAATCATAATTAGCTACCTTTTAAAACTACCACTGCACCAAAATATCATCCATATTAAGAAACTCTAGTCTTTGGCATGAAAATAACCACGATTGTGATGACTTTTCATTCACAGCATACTATTAATATTATAAGTCTTACTTAAGTTGTAAATTTCTATTTCTTTGTTTGGTTTTGTTAATTTTGTAAATCATGATTCAAAAAGATTCGTGCATAAAAATAAATGCGATTACCATCATATTGATTGAAATCAGAGTGGACTTATAACTAAAACTTATTTTTTTTATACAAATCACAGATCTTTGATGTTGCTTTTATAGAATTTGCTTTAGATGATAAATTTTCTTGTGGCAAATGTCACAAGAAATTGTAAATTTATGAATTGTTGATTTTTTCCACTTCAGTTTACTTTAAAAAAAAAATTATTTATTTTGGTTAAAATCTGTTTACTTAATTCACATTTTTTGTAATTTAGGAGTTAATTTTAGTCCTTCACCCATTTGTGATTAATTTATTTAGATTAAATTTTTAAAATTACCGCCTAGGATATATCCCCATCGTGTCTCTTCGTTGATTGGACTTCGGAAGCTGGGAATAGCCAGGATGCATATATGCAAAACAAACGGCGTTTTTCAAGTTACCAGGCAAGTTTATCATAGATTGGGTTGTACATGGTTTACGTCAATGCGCAGTCGGATACTTAACGTTGTAGGTGCGTCACTTTGTCTGCAGCAAAATATAAATCTTTCTGCGCATCACGCGCTTTGTGGTATTTTATGCCGAAAAGACAAAGTTGATCTTGTGAATTTTGTAAAATTATCTTCTAATTTATTATGTGAGGAAATTGTGCATAGTGAGAGGTTGAGTGGAACAGACGCAACAGATATCAAATTTCAGAATGGTACACACATTGTATTTTGTCGTTTATGTCATGGCAACAATTTTTTGTAAAACAAAAGGTAAATCTAACATTAAATTGAAGTTAGCAAGCTGCCTTGATTATTACTTTATTTCATTGATATTGCAGTTTAATAATAAATTCAAATTTTTATCTTGATCTACTTGAAATTCACTTTATAAAACTTACTCAATTAATTTTTTTATTGCTGGAAGCACTCTTATAAATAATGGAACCAATGCAAGAATGTTTCCTAGTTTCCCTGGTTGCAAAATTGAAATGTCATCCGTTATGAGAGATTTAACAAAAAAAAAATGGTGCGTTCTAAAGCTAGAGGCGCACCAACTGATTTATCTTGTTTAAACATTGTCTTATTTATGATGTAAAAACAGTATAATAATAAAAACTGCTATTGCGCTTACTTTATAATAATTACGTGTAGTATTGCTATCTTAAAATCTATCAATATTAAAACACCAACGATGATTATTTTTCAGCCTTGTGATATTATAATAGACAATAGAGATTTTTTATTTTGTCTTTAAGATTTTTTTTAAATTTCTTTTATTCGTTAACTATTACAGTTTGTTTTAATTTTTTAATTAATTTTTACAATGGCGGAAAAGTCGTGGAACTTTTCTTGGCAGCAAATATATCACTATCAAAGCTGAATAATCCTGTTTTAAGAGATTTTCTTAAAAAGAATGAATGACAGAGTACTGACTACCATCAAAAATGAAGTGAAAGATAAGCCTATGTGGATAAGCACCGATGAAGCCAATGGTAAATGTTGTTGGTGTTCTTGACCCAACAGAAATGCAAAAGCCATATCTAATAGCAGCAAAAATAAAACAATTTGTAAATACAGAGCCTATCTATGGTTTACATCATCTTTGTTAATTCATTAGAGAGCTTTCTAAACAAGATTTTTTTTAAAAGCTTCGTTACGAGTTTCTGTATATAAAGGAAAGTCCTCAGACCTTCCTTTGCCACCAGGTGGGAAATATGGCTAGAAGCTTCATTATTTTATGCCAAGAATTTCAGGTGCATTAAAGAGGTGGTATTTTTTTATAAAATGACGCGAAAAGCATTATTGAGTAAAAAAATTTATGCAAGTCCAACATTTAAAAGACTATTTACAGTACATACAAAGTAACTTTAAACATCTGGGAAAGGTCATTAAAAATTATGAAAGTCAAAAAGTCGAAGTTTGATGAATCCCTTAATATTTTAAATTCTGTATGCATTTAAGTGTCTTTACCCTTATCATGACTTATCATGAAATGGCTTCCAAAGCTTATTTTGTAAATTAAAGAAATTTAAATGTTTTTAAGTTTTAGTAGTAAAAGATATTTTGTTTGTTACAGATGACGATTCTTAAGAAAATGGGCTACTGGTAAAGACTACTAAAGAAGATAATAATTAGAACCACTTTAAATTGGATAAATATATTTTTGTTTAAGCAGTTGCATGTTAGTAGCTATCTATCAAATAAAGAACTATTGCCGTTGGTGTTTTATTCACCACTATTTCCTCATAAGATAAGCACTTGAACGAGCATGGAGAACTTCAACAACACATCTAAGAATTAAACTTATTATTACAAGCTTCATTAGTGAACTTAAAAAGAAGTGTTCTATTCTAGTTATTAAGCTTTGAAACTTTACAGTGACAGTGATGATGGGATTAAAAAAATGTCTTCTAGTGAATTCTTAAAGAAGTATCAAGGTGGTCATCATCTGTTATATTCCTATTATTTTGCTTTAAAAATTCTAATATGAAAATAATTTTCTTTTAGTTTATCAGTTTTCTTTATTGGCGTTCATCAAAATGTTATCCACAACCAGCGTTGAATAATTGCAAAGTGGTTTGAATAGGATTTAATATATTGCAGTTCATGTCTGCTTCGTGTGGGTTTAAAATAATCATATTGCACTTCATTCATCTAAAACCTCCTTTTTAATGTGTGCAAACTACAGAATTTGCATTTCTGTCATGAACTTTGACATAATAATTCTTTTCCGCACTACGATGCTTTATGTTGTCCTTACCAATGTTTAATTTGCACATTATCAAAAACGACAGAATTAACATTCCAATTTATTTGGATTCATCTTTCTTGTGTTTTTAAAAACAACGCTGATATTGAAAGTATTTTATTTCTACCTCGATTTTATATCTTATAAATCTTTGTAAGATGTTTGTGTAAATTAATCGTCTAAAGGACTATTCTCTTGGTTTCAAGGTTTTCAAGTCTTATTGCAATTCACCAGCAATTGCTAATTAGATCTTGATCCTATTTAATTAAATAGTGCAACAAAATAAAATTATACAAATAAAAAACCAAGGTAAATTGCAAAATAATAAAAGACTAAGCAAATTATTAAAATGTAAATTTATAAAAAGAAAGACTTAAAATGCAATTTAAACATGAAACATAATACTAGAGCTAGTAGCAAACATATTGGATAAGTTTAGCTCTGTTTACTTATAAATAAGCTTTATTACCTTAAAACGTTACACAGTGCAGTGCTTACCTTTCTGAACTGAAGCTTTACATACAATTCTATAAGCTAACTATGTTGTATTTCTGTGTACAAGCAGCGAAAGTACCCAATTACAACAACAATGGTATGGATGGCGAGCAGAATGTAGAAGTATCCGATTTCATCAACCATCAAATGAATGATGAGGATTAGAAGCTTTAAGCCGAGCATTACATAATAAGCAGAAAACATTTTCTATTTTCTTGTAAGCGTATCTCTATAATAAGCAGTAAATTTTATTAACTTTTCAGGAACAGGTTTATGATCAGCAGTGTTTGTTATTGCTATCGAGATCTATTGCTTTTATAAGTAGTAAGGCAAAAGTTTAAAATGACTTCAAGAAGCTAGTTGATGTTACTTTAAAATTGTTTCTAGCATTTCATTTCTTTGCATCCTTTGCTATCAACTGAATCTTGCATTTTTAATAAATATCTAACTTCGTATATGCTGTAATAGTGCCATGGGTCAATCTTCTTTTTTTGACGAATTACTGATGGGTTTCAATCATTGTTTTTATATTTCATCAATGTTCTGATATAATGTTGGCTTAAACTAGTTTTAGTGAAGTGATGTTTTTGCAAGTCATAAATCTTCACGAGACATTTGCATAGATTTCTCAGAAAAGGCTCGTAGGATTTAATTTTTTATTTTTAGATGCACACTTCCCAGAAACATTTCTCTGTGGTTGATTATTACAAAATTATACCTGCAATTCTGGGGTCCTGAAATACAATCCAGATATCTTTTAAATTGTTTGACTCTGTCATTCTTTAGTATTTGGCCCTAGAAATTTTTCAAAAACATTTCTTTATGGTTAATTATTACAAAATTACACCTGTAGTTGTACAGTCTTCCTGAAATATAATGGTAGTATCCAAATAAGGGTGTGGGGATAAAAAATTCGCTGTATGCCTCCAAACTCGCTCAATTGGACTAAGTTGGGGCACATTTGGGACATTCCTTGATTTTTCAATATATTTAATTTGCAGCTCGTTATAAGCTTCGATAACGTTACCAGCGTAATTGGCAGTAGCCATGTCTGGCCAGAATATAAATTGACCATCTATATGCTTATCATTAAATCGCGTTAAGCGAGACCTTGTGCAATATTTTTCATAAATTTGAGCATTTGCGGAATTTCCAGATGGGCAAGTATACGCCGATGAATGTCCTTTAGGAGAAATTGCAACCCATCTTTGAAACAAACTTCTTCTGTCTCTTAAAATATACTTTTGGATCTACGTCTTGACCGTTCTTACAATAATAATGATTGTTTGTAGTATCACTACCATCCAGTGTGAAAAAAGATTCATCATCTACAATTATTTCCAACCTATTTGAAGGTGTAAATTCGTTCTCACTGAGTTGTCTCAACTTGCTTTTTTGTTCAGATTTTTGTTTTTCCGTATATTTTGATGCTGTTTTTGCACCTTGCGTGAGAACCCTTCCTTCTTGAGAATATTGCTTACATATTTCTTATCAATTTTATATTTACGACCTAATAAGCAATAAGAGACGTTACTTTCTTCTTCAGCATTTTCTTAGTCTGTCTTCCAGAACCAGATTTTTTTGTAATGCCTTTTTCCAGAGTCCACGCATTGGCAAATATCGTAGGTAATTCGTTTAGGAACATTCATTGCGTAAAAATGATTGACAGTAAAAGATTTTTTAAGATGTTGATGTTTGGTGTAAAATTTGGCAATTATGGCACGCCATTGATTTCTTTTTAAACCCTCCATAGTATTAATTCGAGGAGTAACAAACTTGTACACGTTTTTATAGTTGCTTTGACAAGTGACAGCATTTGTCAATTGATCATAGTACACTCAGTTTAAAGTACATTAAAGTTTGTGCGGATTTTTTGTCTCCACACCCTTATTTCCTCAAATTATTAATTGCTGTGGCCCCTTTTAATTATCAATTACTTACAGTGAATAAAATTTAATTTCACTAAATGCAGTTTCTTGTTTATTGTACTGCACTCTAGGCATCAGCTATTACCCATTAAGTCTTTTCTAACTATTTCGAGTCTACTCTGTATATGGACAACTTTTCTTTCTTCATTGCCAAGTCAATTTATGGGGTGTTTTCCGACTCATTTTAATAACATTCCTTCAACTTCATGCTCTTGATTATACAAATTCAAATTTTGTGTCCAGTAAAATTTGAGGCAATTTGAAGAATTACAGAATTATTCTTCTCAATTTTCTGAACAATTCTTTGTTGGAGATCAGCGGTATCTTACACTTTTAAAAATGGAATATTTAAGATACGGCTACAAGAAAAAGTCGCAAGGGACATATTTGTGCTTGAAACGCAATTATCATAGTTGCATCAAATTTAAATTTAAATTTAAAAAAATTAAATCCTGCTGGAAGTATCCTTTAACTAATTTATCATCATATAGTTTTAACAAATGTGGTTAGAATTTCTTGTCAACATCTATCAGCATCAAGTGTGGGGGAAAGGTGTACAGAATGGGGTACTTAATGTTCAAATGTTTAGAAAAAATATACTTTCACCCCGTTTTGCCAACGGAGTAGTGCAATGTACAAAATGGGGAACTTGTACTTATGTGCAAAAATTGCAATATAATAATTGTCATCTTCTCTCAACAAGGCACAAGCTTCATGAGCCCACTGATTACAATTTATCACATTGTATCC
This sequence comes from Ignelater luminosus, assembly GCA_011009095.1. Lineage (NCBI taxonomy): Eukaryota > Metazoa > Arthropoda > Insecta > Coleoptera > Elateridae > Ignelater > Ignelater luminosus. The sequence goes on from VTPC01005157.1 coordinate 12,636, forward strand.
AGCCTTCTCCAGTTCTCGAATTTGTGTAGGTTTCTCTGCAAATAAGACATTTGATATTCTCATCATCTTCGTCATCCTTATCTTCATCATTTATTCCGCCCTTTCTTTTTTTCTTTTATTTTCCCGAAAACTGTCTGCGCGAACCACATCAGCAAATTGTTGAGAGATACCCCGTTTCTTTATTAGATTTTCTGATGATTGTGTGAGACTTATTTAAACATTTAGCAATGACTCTTTGGCAATCTGGAGTAGATATTAATTTTAAATTATTAAAATAAGGAGAAGTTGTTATAATGACTGTTTTCCGCGTTTTCGGTTCGGCTTTGCTTGTCTGATTGGTGCTTTGGGAATTGGAATTATGTCATTACACCAGATGGCATTCATTGCCATTTGCTTCAAATGTACTTTCTGTAATTTGATAGTGAGACTCATAATCGGATTTATTGTCTGTTGCGAAAGATGCAGCAAAATCAGAGTCGTTAAAGATCTCTCTATTTAATTTTTCTAAATCCATTTAAGGCAGTTTCTATTGTCGCCGCCTTTACATATGGTTTTCCAAATAATGCCTCACATCATGTTGAGTTACAACTCGCATCCAAGTGTTTATTTCATGAGCATACTAGTCACTTAATGGTTTGTTAAAAGATACATCCACTGGCTTAATCTATGCGTACAATGTGGGGGTAGGCACAAAATATATACATTGTTTCCTTGTACTAGGTCTATTAATTCTATATTTTTGAAGTGGGTGGAATGACCGTCAAGTAAAAATAGAACTGGATGCTCTTTACTAGGTTTCGCGTGGGACAAAAAATGACGAAACCATAGAATAAAAATATCCGTTTGCATCCATCCACTAAGATGACAGGCAGACATCGACTCTGGAGGTGTGCCATTCATTAGCGAAGGCTTTTCACGTTTCCTGGGGAACATGTATCAGAGGAGGAATATAGCTTCCCGCAGCAGCAAAGTAAACTTCTAGAGTATAGAGCTTTCCTCTTTCAACAGATGTAATTTTGCCTACTTGACGTGCTATTATTTTTCTCATACTTTCTTGCACCGTTGTGATAGCGATTTCATCTACATTATAGATATTATTTAGCGTGAACTTGTAAGTGTTCATTAGGTCTGTTAATAAATCAAAAAAATTAGAAACAACTACTTTGTTAAAACCTATAGCCCTAGCTACGGAAGTGGGCCCTGAGTTACAAAGAGCAAGTTCTGGGTGCCGTTTACGAAAACTCTAAAGCCAATAAATTCTTGCAAGTCTCAATTCATTGTTAAAATTATGTTATATGATTTTGCGTAGCAAACTGATAGACCAATTGACCCAACTCCGTAGTTGTTGGACCAAAAACTCTGGATTCCAGAAAAAGAACATGATTCACTAGTTCTTTTTCTTCATTGCAGATAATAACAGGTTTATACCGCCCAAGACCTCCTAGCCGTAATAAAAAAAAATAGTAAAACATTAATTTATCATGCGAAATATGCAAGGAATACCTTTCCGACTAGCTTCTTCGACAGACATTCCAGATTTCACCTTTTCCATTCTATTTTCTAAAGTTGTTTGTGGCACATTAAATCTTGTAGATTCTTTATAGTACCCAATTTTCTCGTCTAACATGGCCTTTAACGCACTAGCCATGTCATCACTGCTCCAAGACTGTTGGTCATTTTCTTTTTTGTATCTTGACATATCCACATTTTGCATTCAGTGAAGAAAAAATAGGCTTTCCGTTTTGATGTTATTAAGATCTCGTCAATATCTATTTTTCTTGTATCCTGAAACAGTATCGTAGTATTGTGAATAGCTAGACTTATTGTTCAGTTTTTAATTTCGTCATTAGTTATTTAGGAACACTAGATCAGTGTTCTGCACATAGACTTTTGTATTGATTTTATTAAATGTTAACAGTATTTAGTTTTTTTACTGAGTGATAGTGCATTGTAGTATCTTGGCCACCTGTGGTCTTGTTTGATCTTCTCTTGTTTATTACTTGTTTGTCTTTATTTTGAAACAGCGCAGTGTTCTAAAATGAATTATCCTTTATTTGCAAGTATTCCATATTTTTTCCCTTCCGTTAGAAGACTTTGGAATTATGATATATCTTGGAGTAGGGAAAAATATAATTTTCAAGAGATCTGTTAGACAACAGAGCATACTTTTTCTGAACTTGACTTCCCAACTCATTTTACAAGTCCGGTTGAATATGAAGAATTCCTTTTAAGTCTTCATTTTAAAAAGTAAAATTTATCTACTATTGATCTCTTACACCGAGATTTGTGTAACTTTTACGGTCCTAAGATTCTCGAGTTTAATAGGTACATTGCTGATTCCAAATGTAAAACATTTGTGCAAATTAAAACATGATGTATAGCCGCATTACTAAACTAGTGTGCATATTTATCACATAGACCTGGATGTTATTTACGTTACAGTCTTGGTAACGGAAACTACGAAAAAGTTCTTACAGAATTCTACGTTTTTTTTTATTTTTTAAATCCAGCATAAACATCTTTGCTTTTCATTTTCCATATTTTACATAATGTTGCCTTTTCTTCTAATAGCCAAAGAGACGATATGGCAAGTAAAAGGCTTTATTTTGATTTTAATAAACAAAACAGCAGCAGAGCAAAAAGTGAAAGCTTCTTGTGCGTTTGCAAATTCAGCTTTAACTTTTGTTAAAGGAGCAAGGTTTTTAAGGCGATCATTGGTTTACTTGAAAAGTAACTTAAACGTAGTTCGTTGCAGTTCATTAAAATCGAGGGGGGAATTCTTGTTTCAATAATAACTCCCTCCGTCTCCACCTCCACTAGGTTGACGAAATTCGTGTAATGGTGTAACTGCTGTAAACTCGACAAACATTGTGCATTGTGTGCAAGTCTCAAGTGAATCGGGTTTTACGGACTTCACATATCTTCCTGGATCAAGTCTTTTACGGGCTTGACATCTTCCTAGATAAAGTCTAAAACTTGCTAAAAACTCGTATATTTCATTAAAATTCTCCAAATATATATATTTTCCTATTTGGAAATTTTAATTTAGAACTGACTTGTCGTGTCATTCGTTCTAATTGTTGGCGTTCCTATTAGATGGCGCCCTAATATTTTCATGCTGCTAATGTTATAGTTGATAACCAGCATGAAGCGGGCAAGCATTGACTTTCATTATCCTCCACTGATGAGTCCAAACAAGGACGAAACGATTGTCCGGAGGTATGTTAGTCAATGCTTGCACGAATTTTGAAACCTTTGTGGGGAGACAATATTAATTTTGTCTTTATTTATCGTATATTTCATACTTACTTACAATTCATTCATTTATTCATTCATTCATTATCATTACCCTCTTTACCGCTAGGTGTCGAGGTGGAGGATACACCGAGGCATCTTCTAACTTCTGACCACGGCTAGCGTTCGCTAGGCCGCAACTCTCGTCCTTCTACCGTACTGCCTCTCTTATAATTATACAATTGGAATTTGTTGTAGCTGTCCATGCGATATAATTTTTTTTTTGGTTACTAGACAGTGTTCTACCCACTGCGGACGTATATCCAGATTTCTAGTAACTGTCCTACGATTTTAAGAATAAAAATGAACAGTAAATTGTGTTCTTTTTTTTACCTAATGAGGAATGACAGTAACAGTAGGAGGATTTAACATCATGGCTAGTAATGAAGTCGGCTTGATGTCCTTTTCTTTTTTGAAGCTTTTGCTTTTGTTTTGGGATTATCTCCATCTTTCTCAAAATTACGTCAAAGTGAGATTATTAATGCGAAGATTTGGGAAGTCCTGTTTACTTTTTTGCGAACTTACGCTCTATAGTATATGGTCAGACCATCTAACTTTGTGGGATTTTTGGGTTTAATGACCGTCTAATATGCTAAATACCATAATCGTGTGACCTTATTTGAGTTTTCTTCTATAAACATGTAATGAATGCCAGATTAATAAAATGTGTATTATTATCTCCTGGCAAATTAAGATGGAAGAAAAACAATATTTTGCTCTTGTTTGATCTCACAATTTATTTATTTTTTTGACCCGGGAGTGTTCTGGACACAGACTTCTGTTTCGATTTTGGTTGATCTCCTCAATACTTTCATATGATTTCTTTTTATCGAGAATCTGTATCATAGTGTCTGGACATCTATATATCTATCTAGTTTTTTTGTAGTATGTTTCTTCATTTAGAAACACTATATCGTAGTATTGGGAACAACTACGCTTCTGTTTTGACGTTATTAAGATCTCCCAGTACTCATTTATTATTCTTTATCTTGGAACACTGCATTGTAGTGTTTTGAATACCTAGGCGTATATTTCGATCTTTTAATTTGGTTATTTACAAACTGTAAATCATAGGGTTCTGCATATATAGACTTATATTGCTTTTGTTGAATATCGAGAGTGCGTTATATAGTATCCTAGATATAAGAGTGTTCTAATATGAATTATGCTTTGATTTCCTCTTCCTTACACTAGAAGGATTTGGCGTTTGAAGATCCGTTAGACAACTTCAAAGCAGATCATACTTTTTCTTAGCTGAACTTTCCAAGCAGTTTACATATTCTGGTGATGGAAGAAACTTTTTTTAGGTCTTAATTGTATTAAATTCTACTAATGCAAAATCCTATGCCAAATGATACATTTTGGTAAAACGTGAACGAGCTGTCAGATAGAACAAGCTCTTTTTTCCACTGCAAAATATTCTTGATGGCTTTCAGATCCACTGATTTTTAGTTGTTGAAACATTTGTCCAAAATTTTCTATCAAGTGATAGTGCCGTATACATAGTATTCTGGACACCTACGGTTTTGTTTGGTTTTTTCTTGTTTATTATGTGTTTGTTTCTATTTCGAAGCACAGCATCAAAGTGTTTTAATACGAATTATGCTTTGTTATTAAATATTTGCTATTTTCCCCTCCCATTAGAAGACTTTGGAATTATGATATATCCTGAAGTAGGGGAAAATGCTTTCAGGAGTTCCACTTTAAAACAGAGCATTTTTTTCGCGACTTTTCAACTGGTGCACATATTCTGGTAAATGTAAGACGACTGCTTTCAAGTCTATTGTAAAGAGTAGAATTTAAATGCAATCTCCTTTTTAAATCAGAATTTATGTAGCATCTACGATCTTGAGTTTTTTTCAAGTTTTACAGATACATAGCCAGTCTCTGCAGGATTACCACTTCTACATTGTATGTTAAACAATTGTGCAAAGTAATAAAATGTATGTATGTACATGTTACTAAACTGGTATGAAGTTTTTTTTATATATGCCTGGACTTGCTTTTATTTATTTGCATCACATTCTTCTTGGTAACGGAAACTAGGAAAAAAAATGTGTGGAACATAATGGTCGTCACATTGAACACTTTCTGAACTTTTAGTACTACTCTTTCTTTATTTTTTACTTTTATGATTTATCTTTTTGTTATTTACAGTGTTATTTAGCATATCTTTTCGCTTTCATTCCTCATTGATGTTTAGTTTCATAGCCTACTAATTTTATATTAGAGATTAATTTATTTTTTTGTTGATATCTATCTCCCCTACAAATAAATTTTTTCAAAATATCTTAAAATTTAAAAAAGTTAGGGTGAATTTGAAATGCGATTTGTTGAGAGTGTTAAATTCTACATAACATCTCCCTTTAACCGTTGTTATATGTCTTCTAATAACCGAGATACCAGCCGTGAGCATCGAAATGTGGACACGCTGTAGAGCTCGTTTTTCTTGGGGACAGTTGCTGCTGACAGAGTGTAACATTTCCCAACATTTACGGTTAAGTGACGTCTTTTAAAAAAGTTACATCTATTGAGCAACGCCTGGGTCTCGCCCGTAGATGACCCAAATAAGAAAAGGTCATCCGTATACGCTAAGACCGCAACTTTTTGCCCGCCTTCTCCTATAGGGAGACCAGCTTCTATATTGCAAAGTGAAACTAGAAATTCGTCAAGAACCAAGTTAAAGAGTGGGGGAGAGATGGGATCTCCCTGTTTTACTCCTTTACCTATTAAAATTTCAGAGGTGGCGAGGCCGTTGTATGTGATGGTCGTGTGACAATCGGTATACGAGTCCATTATGTACTGAATTACAAGCGGGTGAATCCCGAAACGAGAGAGGGCACGTCTAATGAACGAGTGCAGCACGGAGTCCAACGCTTTTCTTAGATCGATCGTAATTATGTTATACGGTTGGATATTTTTCGATTTTGCTTGATCGCGCACTTAAAACGGTATAATTCGCGAGGCATCTATCGGG
>VTPC01005158.1:0-28042 GCA_011009095.1 Ignelater luminosus
TTTTTTGACTTTGCCAATGCGCAAGTTCGTAGTTTAAAACTAATTGGAAATTGTTTCTGTTGGAACGAATATTAGTTGATGCTACTACCGTTAGATGTCTATATACATAAACTGCAAATTTCAAATAAACTAACCTTAAAAGAGTTAAGGTTTTTTTATTTGTAAATCAACTGTGCAAAACGCCAAACTGGAGTTTGTTAACAATCCTCAAACTGTTTTGACTGTCAGCAACTGGTTTGAAATTGTAGTCCGCAATTCGTTGAAACAACAAACTGCTAATTTCAGACTGCAATCGGAGTTGTTGGAACGGACAAACTTGATCTGCGCACACTCGTGACTGTCACGGATAGTTTGGGATTTGTGTTGGAACAACCCCATAGTATATAGATGGGTAAGTAGAACGACTCTTCAAAAATCCTTTGTTCTTTTCAAACGCCGTCCGATGACCTTGAAGTAATGGTTGGTGGCTAGTACCGATATTTCGAACAGATGTCGCTACGCTAGTGTCAGTGGCATGTGTAGATTTATTTATGAATTACTAGAAAGGCTACCATTGCATCTTCCGTTATTAAATTTCATTGTACCAAATTTATAATGGCATTGTATTAAATTAAAGAAAATGATGTAAATCATGCACAAATATCCAAAGAAATCAAATTTGTCACAATGCATTTTAGATACATTATTGTTCTTGTACTCAAATATCTATCCTTCAATGGTTACATTTAAATAAATCAATAAATAAATTGATTGTTTTTTTCATATTTATTACTTAGTAATTTATAAAAAAATTTATTTTATTACAAATGTTTCTTATTTATAAACTAACTCAAGTACAATTTAATCTAAACTACCTACTCTATGTACATAAAAAATTATATCAATTTATATAATACTTTTCCGATGAGTTTTTTTTCCCAGTAGCTGTGACAGATTTGAAATTTTTATTTATGAATTTTAATGTATAATAATAAATCTTCATCCATGTATACAATTTAAGTAGATATGCATAAGGAAAATTTGGACAAGGGTGATTTAAGCCAGTAGTTTGAAATAATTGTAACAAATTACAAGCAACGCCTTTTTGTACTTGGAGGCACAATGCTTTCTTTCTGGGCGTCTTCTCACTCAGCGCCTTTGCAGTTTGGCAAGCCCGGGATGGTGATGGAGACCTACTAGGGACGACAGCAAGACCCAGACGTTCTGCGATAGGCGACAGTGGCAAATGGATGTCTCGATCTATTAAATAAACACGAAATTTGTGAGAAAACATTAACAGAGTCAATGCAAGCACAATTTTTTTACTTTATGTAATTGCAACATAATTAGTTAATACTACTATTATTAAAAGCTTATTAGATAATCATACCTAAAGGCAAATTACTTAACTCTTCTTCTGCAGCTTCTTGCTGCATTATAGTAGGTGTGGGATTTGGAGAAAGAATTTTTTTATTTTTTCCTTTAATGCAATGCTTTTTAAAGTGCGCTGAACAGACCTTATAATACGTATTTTGCATTAATATTTTCAGGTGATCTTTATATACATCATAGATGTTGCAAAACCGTGCCCATTTCTCACATCTAAAATATTTATTTTATAATAGCATTTTCAGAGTTAATCGGAAGTAACAGAACTTTTATTCCTTACCTTTGTTTATCACTAGGAAATTTAAAAAAATGCACGTTGAAGGTTTCATTATTGGCTCTATACCCCTTCACGGCACAAATGCTTTTACAACGTATAATTATGGAAAATAAAAGCAATGGTAGTATAGTAGAAGTTCACTTCCACGTGTACGGCACTGATCTAACCTCGCCCGGCCGCTGGCTCGGTGTTCGACCGTCGTGACATCTATTATAGAAATGCGAACCACCCTCCAACCTTCACGAGCTAGTTTCCCGCCTTTTTAAGAGTTGTTCTACTTACCCATCTATATACTATGACAACCCTTTCAAGGACTGATTGTTGTTTAGCTGAAAAATAAAAGTATCAGCTGCAATCAGGGCCGGCTGGTAGTTTTGCGGGGCCCAGGGCAGCAAAATTTGGCGGCGCCCTTAAACTAAAAAAAGGAGAAACACTGCTTTTTCAGACATAGTCTAATTTGTTTATTTTAAATATTTAGAAAAAATTAGAAATTTTATTTGTTCTGAACATATCGATACAAAGAATTAATTATTTTTATCTCAAGGCGCGGGGCCCCAGCAAGTGCGGGGCCCTGGGCAGTTGCCCTACAAACCCGGCTCTTCAGCCGGTCCTGGCTGCAATAATATTGAATTTATAAGCAAGTGTATGTCTGTAGTCAAATCCAAATATGTTTTTGGACGTTTTGAGGAAAGCAGAATTTTTTATAAAGATTAACTTTTTTCTGTAAAACGCATATTAAAAAAGTTTTTCCTCTTTGTAACCCCATCCATGGACACCCTGCACACCGTGTTTTAACTTTTAAATTATTACTTATTATATTTACAGTTTTGTTCTACCTGCTTATGTTGATTTATTCTGTTTTACTCTTTTATCCACACAGTTAACCAGTATTATTACTTCCATTCTTTATTGCCTATAAATGTAGTAGATACCTAATAAAGTTTCCCAAAAAGTTTCGCTATCATCTTACTCGTTCATTAATCTTAATTTACTTGATAAGAATTACATAGTAGTAAACAGATCTGTGAAGAATTACTTTATGGGCATCGAGTTATAATGATAATACGCTGGTGTTCACAACTTTGAAAGGTCTTTGATATTGCTTTGCGTGTTTGCCATATGCGCTTGCACTTTTATTATTGTTATCACTTATCATTGTAATTTGATACCTATAAAATTATTTTTCTCGGCTGTAGTAATAAATTTAACATTCATTAAATTCGAATGAAAATCTTTTGCTTTTTTTATTCATTCAAATTTGTTATTTTCGTTTCGTTTATTAAATTACAATATTTTTTAACTTTAAACTTTATTTGCATACCTAAAAAGAACTAAAAAGTTTCTTGTATTTTTAAAACCATCATAATTTAGACGGTCTTTTTGTTGCTTTTTGTCTATGTAAAAGTTTTTATATTTTATATACAAATCTTACTTATTTCTGTTTATTACTATTAATGTCTAATAATTATTATGTTTGAATTTTCTTTAATGCACAAATAATTACTTTTTAAAATACAAAAACATTCCATATTATTGTTCCCAAACCTTACTAACGGTACTTGTTTACCCTTGAAATATTAACAACAATATACCTACCTGCTTAAATGGTTCGTTTTCTACCTGCAAAGATACATCTTTAGAAAGTCAAATATTTGGGATACAGAAAATAAAGCCGAAAAGAATAATAACGTTACTTCCCGCCGTTTTCGTTATTCATGCGCATTCCTCACAAGAGCTTCTCCTTCCCGCCATTTTCGTCCATTTGCTGTGCCACTCGTGACGAAGTAAGCACGTGGTAAGTTTTATCTCTTTAATTTTATTTTTATCAATTTTACTTATCTTGTTTAATGTTTATGTAGATTTTTAAACGTTAGTTGTATTTTCTTAAGGTTCTAGTGCATTATTATTGCAGATTTCCATCAATAATTGGATAATACTTCTGCATGTAAATCTAACCTCAAATGTGTTAATCTTTCTTTATGCTCTCGGTATCAGCGCGTATTCGATCTATTGTCACATATTTTAATAACTGTGACTAGATCGCGTACTCGCCTATAACTAGAGATAAATTCGTCAGTTGGTTTTTCTTATAATAAAACTACAGTTAGTGCCTTTGCAAGTACATAGGACTCATTAAGTAAAGGTGGTATGCTATATCATTGCATAATTAAATGATCTTGTCGGGTTTATTCTTCTTTGGTGATCTAGTTGTATGAGTATATTTCATCCTTCATAAAGCTAGTTCAGCAAAGCAGAATGCACTCGACATTTCACTTGGGGGATGAAACATCAAAGTGCAATTGAAAGAAATGGATGGATCGTTTAATAAAGGGTTTCTGGTTTGAAGGAACTCCTGGTGTGATATGCAGTTTTATAATCATATCACAGCCAGTAGTTACCTACGAAATCGAATCCCCAAATCATCTTGACCATGTTCTTCATTACGGAACAAATGTTTATATTGCGATTAGATGGTTTATGTTGTACAATGCAAAATTAATTAATTTTAATATGTGTGTTATTGCAAAATTCAGCCTTGTAGTAATTATACAAGACTTGAATAAATATACTTTCTATTTTGGAGTATTCTAGATTTTTATTTTAAATAGAAAAGGTTTATCATGCAAACGTATTCAGTTTCAAAAATGAAGATGTAAATAGATAATTCAACCTTGAATAGAAATGTTAGCTTTAATCATTTTAAAAATGTATTTCTTAGAATTAAATGTAAAAATGAATGTGTTTTATGATTAGATAAAATTTTGTATATAAAATTCTATGTGAAAATGTTCTTATAATAAATTATTCCCAGGTAAGGAATTTTTCATATGTAAAAGTAAGTAGATTCGAATTTTAATGTACAAAATAATAATTATTATTGTTCAGTGTATTATACTCTGAGTATTTTTACTTAATTATAGTAATAAGAATGTAAAGTTTTTGGTGTACAAATGAGATTTCTCTGTACCAATGTTGAATAATTATCAATAAAGTTTTAACAGATTTTTTGACATCTTTAAGAAATGCAAAATGAATCTTTGAATTACAAAGAAAAAACAAAAGTTTATTACTTTTCTATTATTAACACAGCGTTTATCGTTACCATTAATATTCTAGTAATTTTTAATTGAATTTAAAGTTTTATTTGTAAATAACTATTTTAAATTCATTTGATACAAAGTAGGTATTGCAAAGGAAAAGAAATATTTGGAATTAGTATGGTTTAATAATTTTCAATGTTTTATAATTTTTTTATACTTGTTAATAATAATTTACCTTTCTTTTGTTGGTACTAAAATTTAAAAGAATACTTCAAATGAATCGTTCGATTATACTCATCACTAGTAAATTATTCTTTAATGCAAGTCATAGAAGAGGTTATATTGTCTGAATCAAAACTTTTTAACAATCCCATTTGTCATAATTATTTTAAAAGGCTGGGCCGTTTACATCAACCTCACTTTAATTGTAAGTTATGCTTAAAAACAGTAGTTTATTTATTTTTAACAACATTGTATGCATGGAGTTAAGCTCTAATTAAATTTAAGCGTGGTCAGTACAAACAACCCTAAGCAAAGCGACAGTTTTTTTGTTTTTATGCAAAGTTGACACTGAAAACTAGATGCCAAATGAAAAGCATTGCTTTGTACAGCATAATATACAGCCCCTACGGGTTGTCTAGAATTTTAAAAAATATGGTTAATTCCTGTGATTAGATGTAAGAACGATGAAGATGGAAAACATCTTCAATTTATTTTTGTTACTTGTCATTTTGACAGTAACAAGATTGTTATTTTAAAAACTGCCCACTAAAAATAAATTGAAAGTGTTCTCTGTCTTTGTTGCTGTTATAGTAAACATCATATTGGTGGCAAGAAAAAAAAACTTAAATGTCTAAAATTCACCATGTAAAGCTTTTTTATTGCTAGTGTGTATGTAACATCTCTAACAAATTTCCAAACGTTTATGAAAACACCAACATTAACAGTTCACTATTCTTGCATTTGTAACGTTTTTCATTTTCATCACTAAATATAGTATTCATTTTGTGTACAATTATATTTACTGTTGTTATCTAACCACAGAAAACTTCAGGCAACCACGATATTATTACTTTCATTACATTATACATAATGGTAGTCCCATGTTTCCTGGAACAAGGTATGGGTAGAGCTTAGAGCATCACTCACCCACTTGTGTGAGGATGACCTACACCAAATGAAATTATAGTGTGTTTCTATTTACTATTTTTGTATGATAGTTTTGAGTATCTGAAAGGATAGAAAAATACAGATACATCATAGAATTTACAGACGACTATAAATGAAGTAGGCTTTCATTTCTGAATTGATTTTTATGCTGATAAGCAACAAGACATTTAGTAGAGAGCAAGCAGTCATTGAAGTATACCACTCAGATTGTACGATATAAGTGAATATGATTTATAATCAAATAATATCAGACATCCATTTTATGTACGCGCCTATACCAAGAACATATTTGTTAACGCAGGCATAAATATACATTTCATTCTAAATCGATCTGAACAGCAACCATAAGTTAGTACTTAAAGAAAGCACTTCTGATATGGCCTCTATTATTCTATAAACACATCTTTTAGTAGCAGGAGTTAACTATAGTGTTACAGAATAGTGCTAGTGGTAGTTTGCCAAAGTTATTCATCTCAATAATGAAGTAATTTAGTATAATCTTTTAGGTTGTTCGAATAGATTTGTAGCAGAGTGTACATCTGTAGTTGAATTTTAATTTTACTATAAACTTTCATGAATGAAATTAGTGACATACGGTAAGGGACCTCAAACAAGAGCCTTAGGGCCGTCTGGCACGATGTTAAAATTGACTACAATTCCATCATTGAAATCTGACATCGTTGCATACAGCACATTTAACGTCAAAACTGCATTTAAAAATTTAACAAGGGAATATTTAGAACATGTTTTTACACGCAGAATTAACACGATTTTTAAAATTCTGCGTGTAAAAACATGTTCTAAATATTCCCTTGTTAAATTTTTAAATGCAGTTTTGACGTTAAATGTGTTGTATGCAACGATGTCAGATTTCAATGACGGAATTGTCAATTTTGACGTCAAATTCAACACCGTGTCAGACGGCCCTTAGAACAAGCAAAGGCGTTCCTGGTTCCTGTAAAGTCTTAGAATGAGATTCCATCATCCATTATTTGATGTTTTATTTAGTAATTGTATAAGCAATTTTATAGGCTGGTTTGATTCCAATTAGCAGTTTAACACACCTGGTTCTTGCCAGCTTATATTATCTGCTCTTTTGTTTGTCCATACCAAATTTGTTCTGCCATTCTTATCAAGTTACTGTGGCACTTCAATATCAGTTTGAATTTTGAGGCAAATGACATTGGTGTCTTAAGCTCAGGTCACATTATCAAGTAATTTGATCAAACTTGACTATCAGTCTAGAATGATGGCATTAAAACCGAGAAACTCAAGTTTGTACCAAACCGGATGGTCACACCCGTCACACTGTAATACATAATTTGTTCAAACTGTGAGGTTAGAATAACTGTGTTTGCAAAACAAAAGGTGTGGTTTATTTAATTTCGTGAGGTTAGGACATTGATATTAATTTATTATTTTTGTTTTTTTTTTAGTAATACCTAGAATAATTCATTTTAATATCTGTGTATACAAACACCAGGTAAGTTGATATTATTTTGTAAAAATAGCGGTAGTAGCTATTTCAACATTAGCATTAGTATTGAAGCAGAATGAAAATAAACGAAAAACAAAACAAAGACGGAAAAATTGTGGTTGAAAAAACGAAATGATCGACATGGTTTTGCGCCTACTTTACTATTTTCAAATTTAACCAGTCACGTAAGCCATCGCATCAAACTGACTGATGGATTTAGAAACACCTCTTAATAAAACCCATAAAACTTAGAAAATTTGACTAAACTAAAGGTATGACTTCATTGTTTCAAACTGATAGTCAAGTTTGATCAAACTGACTGATAGTGTGACATGAGTTTTAAGCACTGTCTGCTGGCTATTGGACATGCTGTATGTCTTCCTATTATGATTACAGCTTCTGCCTAGAAGACTAATACCTACCCATTCCTATTTCAAATTATCTTTTAGATTCGTCTATGAGCCACAGATTTTCCCAATAGTACACGTCAATTTTTTTTATCTTAGCGCGGTGACTAGGCGCTGTGACTATTTACTATACACGGTGGTTGCACAAAGGCTGCTTAAAACATTCTGCCATAGGCGCTAAACGCGCTACTGCTGGTCCTGCTTTTTGGACCCTTAAATTTATTTCTGGTTTTTAACATTTTTGTCTTGATTGACATTGACGTCACCCCCTTTATAGCGAATCGAACTTCCTGAATAAGGCAGCTAGGAATCTCTCCCTCAGAATCTACTTATTTGAACGAAACGTATGATATGGTAGGAATCAAAGATATCAATTCCAGATCTTTAACATCAAAAAGAGATTTTGTTGTGAAAAACGGAAACTTACAAAATTTTTGCAAATCAGAAGAAATCGGCTTTGCTTATACCTTAATACAAACAAAATCTGTGACTCGATAATCGTGATACCTATTGTTAGTTGAAGAATGTCAGAATGTTTGAAAGCAAACAACATTAAATTTTTGTTCTTTTGCAGTACCATGTTGTGAATGGAGACTGCGTGGTAATATCGTAATGAAAATAAAAAGTGTTTAGATTTTCACTTTTATTCAAAAATTTCTTAGCAGTGGCTCTCCTCCATAGTGGTTTTCACAAATCAAGGCTTAGATCGTGCTCCAGTTATAACGATTTTACAATTCTAGAAAATTGTGACCTTTGGGTTTTGATCCGCTCGTTCCTATCTCTATAAAAAATCTTTTGAAGACAGAGTACTTCAAAACTTTAATAGATTGTTGATTATTTAAAAGCACCGTCTTTCATGCTAAAAAAAGATTTCTCACTTTTCAATGAAAGATTAACGTTTTGAAACTTTAATTTGTAATTTCTGAACTACCATAGAGAATCAGTGGTTGATGACGATCAAGATCTTTTTGACATGGGTACAAACAGGCAACTACGACGAGCCATATTCTACTAAAATGTTTAAGATAATTCGGCGACTTTTAATGAAACATATTCAGGTTAAATTCCTGCTTTGTTCTAAATGTAAGTCTCTCTAGATAGCAAAAGATAGTTAGCGTGTGTACCCAGATTTTTGACTTTATTACCATTAGTTACAAGCACCACATGAATTACTTTCTTTGTTTATAGGCAATCCAAAGACAACATTGATTACCAGTGACCAACTTCTGAGTCTAGTAAAGTAAAATACTGCTTCTCCATAACCTCAACAGTGACATTGTGTTTTTCAGCATCCTTATTGGCATGCTCAGAAACATAGTCGAGAAGAATCCCACTCCGGATTAAGTAACTTCTATTTTCAGCGGACCAAATTTCCAAAGATGGCAATACGTCTTACTCTAGCAAAGGACTTCTTGTTAGAGTGGCTAAAGAACGTGCAACTGAGGTATAGGCGCCGCACCGTGGTAATTAGGCGCTAAGACATGGCCAATAAGGCAACTGAAACTGACATTAAACGCACTCACCCTGTTTACCACATGAAGGCACTTCAAGAAATTCGGCCATAGGCACCAAATACCCTAGCACCGGCTTTGATCTCAATTAATTATTAGAAAAATGATGTTTGAGGAAGACATTTGTTAAGATTTGTAAGTGTTGACAACCCTAACCACAGAGGTTTTTGATATAGCCAGCATTACGCCCAAACATATGTTTGCAGCTTACCCGAGCTTACCAATTTTGTTGGTGTTATTTGCTGTGGAGGATCTATTGGGAGGGGGGTGTTATAGAGATTACAGCTCTTAATTGATACCGCTTTCTACAATTTATAGATTTTGATATAAAAGCTACTTCTGGTGTTGAGCCAAAGTTTCAGATATTTACGCTAGTGATGCAGTACTATGCAAATTAGTTGGGACAAACAGGAAGATTAGAGACAGTAATGCATAATATGAACATTATTTATTTCTTGTACGTTTTAATTAAAAAAGATATGACGTTCATTTGCTGTAAGTACTTTGTTTACGTTTTTAATATCCATAAAATCGATGAGTTTCCCCACTTCACTTTTGGTTCCCGATACCAGACTTTGATGACACTCTCGATCATCTGAGTTTTAGTGAAACAGCTCATTCTACCTATCCGAGCCTTAACAATGATCCACAAATTCTCTGACATTCAAGACTGGTGAATTGCCCGGCCAGCCCAATACTGTCGACTTTTTCTTAGTGAAGAGGCTTTCGAAAAGTTTGAAGTCAGAGCTTGCTGGAACAGCCCGTTCCCGGTTATGCATTATTGGGATCAGCTTCCTCTACAGTACCTTTGGTGATGGTTCGCACAATACCGTACACTGTCTTTTAGCATCGTACAGGATCGATCAAACTCGTTGCCATTATGCAATATCACGATATCTGGCTTAGTATAGATGATAGTAAAAAACGATTTTCGTGATGATAGGTCACTTTTTTATTCTGAAATCAAATGTGAAACCAAATTCAAATATCGTGGCCTGTTTTTGGAATATTGGAGAAAAATGATTTGTTTTTCTGAAAGTAACTCTTCCTCGTATCTTGCTTATTTGAAGAGCTATCTAAAAATTTTACAGACATTTTTTTTACTAAAAATCTAATTCGCGATAACATGGCATATTCAGTTTTTTGTCAAGTTTTATTGTTTTTGTCAAGCAATTATTCCATAAAACCATAGCAACCCATATTTGTAAAGTTGAAATGATAATGTCTTCAGGTAAGTCATGACCGACTATGCGTTCCATTACAAAAAATATAAATTGCACGTTCCTTATCGAAAATTGAAATTTGACCAATTTAGCTTTTAGATACATTCTGGTCTTTCCAATTAAGCTATTTTGATAGAAGAAATTTGGGAAAATTAATACAGTCGATAAACAACTTTGAATGTCCAGTGGATGATCAGTAACGAGACTGATTCTGAAAGTGATTTAGAGTACATAATTTGGACATGATTTTCATAATATTTGGGCTAAAAATTGGACATCCATGTGATATCTATGGGGGACGTCCATTTTATGTTCCTGGGCATTCGGATAAGTTTCACACCAAGAATGGATGTCCGGTGTTATATGTAGGGTTAACTCGAAAAGTATGAATACTGAATAAGCAATGAAAAAGGGTTATGACATAAAATTGCATTTATTTTTTTTATGTTGGGTATAATGACAATAAAATAAAATAAATAATAAGAATATAAACACAGAAATATACAAAAACTATTTCTGAATGTATCGTTAATTTTGTATACGTCTCTTACTTAGCGGTTTTAACATCTTCCATACTTATTGATAAAATATCGTCACTCGTAGCCCTTTTAGGCCCTGGTTTGCCGTCAGCGTACTTTACCACTTGTGGTATGCCATATTTATCAATTTCAAGAACATGAGTTTTTCTATTGACAATCTGTTTTACGCGTTGTTCTGGCGTAATCAATAATTTCTTCATTGTATCACTGAGTTTGCTTGGCGTATCTGGTTTATATGCAGTTTCGATATTTTTCGAAGCAAGTGCACAACATACATTTTCATCATAAATTTGTTTTGGTATAGGTATGGAATCCTTTGCAAGCAATGGACGGGATCCTTCTTTCTTCGCTAATTTCTCTTTCTGCTCCAATAATAATGTTATTACGTCATCATCAAATTGTATATATTGGAAATATTTATGCTGAGCTTGCTGTTCCGGACCATTACAGTGGCAATCATTGTGTCCACATACAATACAAAATCGCTTTGGTTCTTGAACCTCTTTTATTATTATGTGTTCACAAGCTTTATCTTGTTTTGTTTCTGTATAATGCTTTTCGTATCGTAGATCGTCAATAAACTGTTTGGACACTTTTATTTTGTGTTCCCAGCAATTGCAGTGATCCTTACAAATATCGCATTTTGGCAAAACCTCTTTTTCTAATTCTTCTTCGCCAGTTTTATCACATTCACAATCTTTTTCCCCACAAGTGCACTTTCTCATGGGTTGATTCAATACAGCTGTGAAAGGGAAATGGTTTTATTATAGGGTATTGAATAACTCAACTAAACAAACTTGGGAGATTTCAAAGAAAATCATTTTGCGTAAATAGATAATTGTAGGTAGAAGAAAAGTAACAAAGTATTTACCAGCTAAACATACCGACTAAGAAGTTATTAATTTGTTACCTTTTTCGCGTTCACTGTCATGCATTGCTTTGGTATCTGGTGTTTTTGTATCTTCTAAAGTTGGATGTGTCATATCTACGCCCTTGGAATCTATTGGTGTTGACGTCGTACCATCATTCCTTGTCCAGACTTTATTGCAATGGCATATTTCTCTTCTACATTCACATTCATTTTGAGTCATCTAAGCAAATTGTGTTTTTAAGATTAACAAAGCAAATTCGTAATTATTTACATTTTCCTGAACCATTTCTTCTGCTGAATGAGTGGTGTCGCAACCAGATCCTGTTACTACTACATCATTTCTTGTCGAAACTTTATTGCATTGGCATATTTCTCTTCTGCATTCACATTTATTTGATGTTGCCTTAAACAAATTGTTTTTAAGATCAGTAAAATTAATTCATAATTATTTACTATAGGTTCGCCCTTTTCTTCTACTGAATGGGTTGTGTGACAATCAGATTTCATTACTACATCATTTCTTGTCCAAACTTTATTGCAGTGGCATATTTCTCTTCTGCATTCACATTCTTTTGATTCTTTTGGTATTACCTAAGCAAATTGGTTTTTTTAACATTAATATAGCTAATTCGTAATTATTTACATTTTCCTCGGCCATTTCTTCTACTGAATGAGTGGTATTGCAACCAGATCCTGTTACTATTACATCATTTCTCGTCGAGACTTTATTGCATTGGCATATTTCTCTTCTGCATCCACATTCTTTTGGTGTCGCCTAAACAAACTGTTTTTTAAGATCAATTGAAATTGAATTTAGAATTATTTACGCTTTGTTTGTCCGTTTCTTTCGCTGAATGAGTGGTATCACAACCAGATTCCATTATATCACTTCTTGTCCAGGCTTTATTGCAATGGCATATTTCTCTTCTACAGTCACATTCTTCTGGTATTACCTACACAAATTATTTTTTAATATCAATGTAATATAAAGTTAATTCGCAATTATTTACGTGTTGCTTTTTCGTGTTTTCTGTTGAATAAGTAATATGAGAAGCAGATCCCACTGATTCTTTAGGTGATGAACTATCTAAATCACTGAAAGGCTGTAATGCTTTTACTTCATCTGGTTTTTGTTTCAAACTGCTTTTCTGTTGTTGTGAGGAAGTGGGATGTAACACTAGAATTTTAGGTTTTGATAAATTTGCAATAATTGTATTAAAAAAACAATTGTAGAAACCTTCAATATTTTTTACTGATTTGGAATCTGTTGACTTTATCTTCGATTTGATTGGATTCCAGTTATTTAAGCATACGATGTCTTCTGTATCTCTTAATTCGCTCTCTGAATATTTTTGGCCTTGTCTTTTTTTAAATTCCATATAAGGTTCTTCTTGATCACACAATTTGCATTGTTGGGAAGAAGCTGCAAACTAGAAGGAAGAAAAGATTGTAAAGATGTGTAGTACTAATTTATTAGGTTTAAGCTTGTTTACCGACAGAACATGTATAGCTAAAATAACAAAAACTTACTGCAACTTCATCCATTTTCCTTCTTTGCAATTCCACAAGAGCTCTGTACCACATCTGTATGTCGCTTTCAGTTTGTTTTTCTTCTCCCTCCTTATTATCTTCCTCTTCTTTTCTTTCTGTTTTTGGTTTTACCCCTTCCTTTTCGCCTTTCTCTTTAGCTTTTCTTCTCTGTTTCTCAGTTCTGTTCCAATTTGTGCCAGCTTTTATCAACGTGCATTTAACAGGCTGTATATCTGTTTTCATTAACGCCCTCCAAAACGCAACACATTTATTTGTATCCCCGTTATATTTAGATGTGTCAAAATCGAAATGCTAATAATAATAATAACAATTTGAATAATTCTAGGTGTATTCTGCATAATTATTAACTTTTGTACCTTTATAAGAGATTCTCCTGAACGTACTGTATCAAGAATTTCGCTAGTTTGAGGTTTTTCAACAGATAGAATCGATGGAATAGTTCTTTCGCTAGTGCTTGCTTTTGAAGTTTGCCCTATTTGATCATCGGGTATTTCATTAACTACTAAATAAAAATTTCTTTTAGATGTCGTAATATTTTCGAAATCTTTCACTGTTAACATAGTCTTCTCGCTGACAGGTTTACTGCCATATGGAAAAATTTCTGAATAATAATTTTCAGATTGTGACTGTAAAATATTGTAACGGGTTTCTGGATTCGATCGTTTATTGCGACTATGAATCGTTGCTGGTGGTCTCCTCAACATCTTTTTTGAATTGACGCGCTAATGACGTACAAAAAAATATTAAAGAATCAAAAGAATAGAATTATAACGATTATAACCTCAAAAACTGTTGTATCTATGTGAGTGTATATGTGACAGCATGAATTTATAATTCCTATAAATTATGTCGTTTACGTTTAAGTTTATTAGATGTATATTAAGAGGTGAATAACTACTTACTAATCGTTACTTTGTGCAATCTTGACTTTTGCAGGTCCTTCTTTAACCTCTAATATTAGCCGAAATCTATCAACAACAACAAGAATAACCGCAACAAGATCAAATACAATTTTAGCACCGGTTTCTTATTCATATTTGCACAATCCATGGTTATGGCAAAAGCAGGAGCAAATAAGATTACCAGTGAATCATATAAAACCTATAACATTACCTAACGGAATGCTAACAGTCTTACCATTAACTGAACCCGAACATGAAAGTATCACTAGTAAAAATATTGAAGAACCTATGTCAGTAAATAATGATACCAAACAAGCAGCCCGACTTATTGTTATAAGAAGGAAAAAAATGAAAAAGCATAAATTGAAAAAACTACGTAAACGAATGAAGTATGAATGGGCCAAGGTAAATGACTGATTAGAATTTTATTGATTCCTTTTGTGTAAAATATAAATTTTTAGTTAAGGCAAAGAAGAGAACTTAAAAAAGAGAAGGAATTTCAAGCAGGTTTAATTGCACAATGTAAAGAAGCAGAAGCATTTAGTGCAGAAAATTATATTCTTGAAAAGCTTAGACAATCTAAAGCAGAACCTCCACCTCTCTTTAAGGATACACCAGAATATAAAGAATTGATGCGAATAAAGAAATTAAGATTGAATATACCTAAGTAGATGAAAGATTGTTTTGTAATTTTAAGTGTAATAAAACAGTTATAGTATTCGAAATTGTTTTAAATTGACTCAATTAAGGCAATCGAAGATTTTCTACATGAAAAAATTTGAATTTTATGTACATTTCCAACAATTTGTTGGAAAGTTAATTATAAAAGCCATTGTTTAATACCAAGCTGTTCTAGTAATTTATGTTTCTTCAAAATTCAGTTTCATTAAAGCCTCATTATCCTTCTTGACTAAATTTATTGCAATAATTGTTTATGGCTACTTGGTACTAAATCTTAAAAGTTGTGTGCATTTTATGTTTATGAGGTTTGAGTTCTTTCAAAGAAACAGATTTTCTGGCTTCTTATCTCATAGAAATATACTATGTAACATATAAAGTTTTGAGTTTCACATTTTTATTAGTTCTTATTTTGTATGTAATCGATAAATGCAAGTTCTAAAAAAATTAACTTAATGTTTATGTGGCAGGCAGGACCTTTCCCAGCACACCAACTCTCTGTCTTTATATACAAGAAGCAAGAATATATTTTGTCAATCTTGATTTTTTTAGTACTGTGAATTGTAGTATGCAATCAATATTAGGCCTGCTTACTTTCAAAAGATTCTGTAAAAAAATACTTTCAGGACTTCACTTTAAAAATCTTTGAAAAGATTCAGTTCGAAAATATACAAGGTGATTCACGACATCTTGAGTAAAAAAGTTTATATCAACGTATGTATGTCTGACGGCAATTTTATTAGAAAAGATTCATATTGTCATTTTTATTTTAATCTTCCATTATTCTTAGATTCTATAGTGCTCATACATCAGTATTGAATGGAGATTTAAAATTCTTATAGCAGTTTAGAAATAAAATATGTACAATGCAAATTTTTTTAATAAGCCAAAATTGAGTCAATAACAAATTTCTGAGGCAAACTTTAAAGAAATTATTTATTTCATAGGTAACTTGACATGAAAAATATAAAAGTACTTATTGCAAGCAGAAAGTTTAAAATCGTCAATCTCAGTAATTAAATAAGATTGGACATATGTTGATATGAACTTTTTTTTTCAGTCGTGCCTATCTTCACTTTTCTTTTGGGATACATGTCACAAATCACTGTGGTGCTAAAAAAAATGGCAAAACAACACCATACTGCACTATTCAGGGACACCCCCTGAGCACAACAAAAATGTTAAAAAAATTCTCTCATAATTTCTTAAAGATATGGAGGTCTTAAGAATGAAATTTAACATTTTTGTTATTAAACAGTTCTGAATATTTTAACAATCTTTTAGAAGAAAAGCATGTTTAGAATCATAATCAATAATAATTTTTATTTTAAGCAAATAATATCTTTTTATGAAAATTTTATTTTTCATATTTTACACATTCATCTTCATAAAAATGAGCTGGCAAACATGCTATTTAATAAATATTTAGAAGACTGTATCAGTAAGTAATGGAAACTAGAAACTTCGTTCCTAACGGATTTGTAGATCGTAGACGCCCAAGAAGCACCTTCAAGGAGTATTAGGAGTATTGCAGAACTTGGAATTAACTGACGACTTGTTTCAAATATAGTTCATGAGGAGGGATTTGTTAAAATAAAGAAAATGCAGCAGCTTTTATAAAATTCTTTTAATTATAAACAACTTCAAATTGAATACAATGCATGATGTTCTTATATTTTTAAGAACTACAGCCATCTTTTTTAGGGAGCAAAATAGTTTCTATGCATACGCTTAAATAACAAAGTTAAACTATTTTGGCGGGTTTGTTCAAATAGTATAACATTCTAACAGGATTCCCCCAACATCAATATGCTAAAGTTCATTGGTTCAACTACAAGACCTCATTGCAAGATTGAATTATTGCAATTGGTCAATTGCATGAGCTGAAGAAAACTCAGCTTTTCTTGGTCGTGCTACATGGACAAATGAAGCAGATTTCAGTGAGACAGTATATTTAGTCAACACAATGAATATTATTACAATTTGGAAATTCCCCATGTAACATACCAGAGAAATGACTAACGGCACTTTGGTGTAAATGTATGGACTGGAATATTCCCACTAAGCAAAAGAACATTATGTTAACATTTACTTAATGATATCATTTAACATAAAACGTTTCTGAAAAAGTTGACATAACTATATCTAGAACAACAAATTAAACAAACTTAGCTCCCACTACAGATGTTTTCACAGTGTCAATTATTTGATAATTTAACATTTTTTCAAATGATGTATAAATGTTTCTTAAACATTTTAGAAACATTTAACATCTAATGTTAATAGTACGTTAGTAGAACGTTATTTTAACACACTTGTTCATATTATTTTCAACATTTATTTTACATTCTTATTATATTATTCTATATTATTATATCCACAGTTAAGGCTCAGTATTTCCATCTTTAGTTAACTTTAACTAGAAGTTTATTTCTATGGATACAACTGTCGTCACAACTTATCCATAGAAATAAACTTCCAGTTAAAGTTAACTAAAGATGGAAATACCAGGGCCCTGGGGATCAATTCTTGAATGTTCGCTATAAGAACGAATTCATTAGAATCATTTTAGCAGACAATCGGACCAATCAGATGTATCTAAATTGTGACATTGCTAAGCAACCTATAATGTTAACAAATTCATTATCATAGCGAACATTCAAGAATTGACCCCGTTTCACATAATACTATTATGACTATGACTATAATGTGTATCCTAGCAACGTATTATTAATAGCAAGTTAATTGTTGTTGCTATAACACACACTATTAATAATAGACTACTATTTTTGTGAAACAGCCCCGAGGCCTTAAATCAAAGACTATATTACTCGTCTTCATAGAAGACTGGGATAACTCGTGTTTTAAGACGCCAATTAGATAAAAATATTTTATTTACTAGCTTTAGAATGTACTATTATGATGTTTTTAATCCAAGAAGTTAATTTTCTTCACCTAAGGCAATAACAGATTTTTCTCTCATATTAGTAAAACGATAAAAACAAAATGTCATTTCAAATTATTTATTTGTTTTGAAAAATGACAATTTTGAAGGCTACCTGTTTTTCACAGATATTTAAAACCAAGCATTTATATTAAACATTTTACTCAATATAAAAATTGTTAAATAATCGGAATAAATAAACCACAGTTGAGAAGACTGTTATAGTCCCACACTATTATAATAGTACAGCTTGGGTATAATAAAGGTCTTCTATACTTCAGAATGTAATTACTATTAACTTACTACTAAATTGATAGATGGATTGCAAAAAGAAAAGTGTTATAGAAAATGATTTATTGTTGTAAATATATCTAACATACATATGCATTGACATATCTTATTCTTTCATGCTTCTAGCCTGTGTTCCTGAAAATAAAAGTTTAGATAAATATTCAACATAATACTCGAAGTACATGAGTTGTTAAGTACAGTAAAAACTGATATTATTGTCTACAGAATGACATTGTAAGAAAATACAGTCGGACTAAATTAATTTCCCAGTACTTGTAAATACAGTACAAACTTGTGAACGGTTGGATAATGTGAACAAAAATTATCATCTCAACCAGAATTAATTGACCCTTTTAAACAAGAATTCTCCAGAATTATACAAGAATTTAATTTATGTAAATTATTTCTTTGTAAATTAAATATATAGGTAATTTTAGTAATAATCTGTGTTTTTTACTAAATTTTATACACCTTCAATAAAATGAACACCCCCGATAATATGAATGACCTCTGGCACGTTTGTGTTCACATTATCGAGCTTGTACTGTAAATGAATTTAAAAACAAACTTTTCTACAAAAATGTTCTCAGTACTTGTTAAATTAACTAGCAAAGTTAAAAATTCTTATAACATTCCTCTAGACAACTTCAGTATTTAAGACAAATATCTATTTTACCCACCAAGTGTTCCTTCTTTATTACATTGGCAAAACGGAACCAGTCCATAATAATGTTTTCAAATCGTTTTCTGTGCAACGTTGATAATTTGCCCAGAATGCTTCTGAAATAAAAAAGGGTCCTTAAAAATGGTTTAAAGATTTAAAAAGTTTCAGTGAAATTAAATAAAAAAACTTTTGGGAAAAGTAAACATTCACTTCTTGTGTAATATATATGACATGCACACATACACTCCCACACTGACATTAAAAATGAAGAAAGATTAATAACGTAAAAGATACACAATCATAAACTAAGTACTTACTTCTAAGGCATGTTACCACACATGTGTCTGCTATTTTTAAATTTTGTTTTTGACCTGTCCATGAGCACATACTGGCCAATTCATTGCTGAATATTTTAGTCAAATGACGGATGGACAACCATCCCCAACATTAATCTAGAAAAACATAAAATTGAAAAATCGTCCATCTAGGACAAGTTACAAACTCATATGATAATAAATGCACAAAAGCACATGAGCACAATGATGTCTTGTAACTAAAGAAGTTAAGTGTACCGGTTTGTAATTGTACTTACTTTTATTTCAAGTAACAAAATAATAATGTAAATTCAAGAAATCCACATTATCCAACAAATATTTAATAGCAAAATGCCGATAACAAAGCACTTTTGCACCGTTTGCACCTCTTGCATACGGTACAGGAGTATCAATGAATAAAAATGCCACCGTAGGTGGCTGCCATTTAGAAAACTTAATTTCTCTATGGCTGGTGAATTGGAAAAAATTGGATAACTCCTGTCGTGCACGCCATGTCGGGTACCAAGCAGTCCGCACGTCCGCCGTCCACGGTGATGATGGTCTGGTGGCGATGGTGGTGCAGGCCGGAAGCAGGTCCTCCATAATCCCCGTCGGTGGTGATGCCCAAGGACGGCCAGCGAGCCGTCACACAGAGACGACGAGGAGTTCGACGCGACGGTTCTTTTCAGAACGGTGTTGGAATTGTGTTGTGAGGAGTGTGAGAGTGTGTATGTGTTAGAGTAGTGGTGTGTGAGTGTCTAGGTGTATGTAGTGTGCCGTGGAAGTGCAAAACTGTTCCGGCATTTGCCTTAACCACTGGGGAAACCACGGAAAACCCAGTGAGAACAGTGTGGTGGTTGGAATGGGTGTGGTGATTATTGGCGGGAAGTTGTTGGAGGGAACGGATTTGGCGGGAAGCGTGACGGATTGGCGAAGAATTTCCGGGCGTAGTGGAGTAGGTACCTCGAGGAGCCCCGGGCTCGAGGGTTTGGATGGGAAAGGAATTTGGTAATCACGGCCCGGTAGCTACCGGGCCGATCGGATGAGGCTGTGATGAGTGGTGGTGATGGCCGGGCCTGCGCACCCCTACGCAGACGTCGGTTGGTGGTGGAGCGGCCGTTGATCCATCTACTGCATCTTGGGTATGGTTGGGTGTGTGGCGGTCGCGGTCTTCAAGCCCCCTCAATTCCTGGAGACCGGCGGTCGGTTGGGTTGATGCAGCGATGCGACCTCAAGTCGCCCCGTTGGTGGTGGAAGTGGGCCAGGCCTGTGCCCCCCCAAACACAGACTCTGGAGGGTGGGTTGGCGGTAGCTCCCCAACTACCGCGTTTGTGGTTGAGCCCGTACTCTTCGTCACCGATGCATCACGCTCTCGCTGCAGACCGGGTCGACTGCCTCGCTTCGCACTCGAGGCCGGAATGCACATACGGTACAAAAGAAGAACTTCTATAAATACAGCAACGCTCGCGAATATTACCGAAAATGAACGAACGACGCTTATAAAATAGAATACTATCGTATTTGAAGAAAACGTTCTTTAACAAACTTAAAGAAAACGTTTCAAATAAGCATTTGCTACAACATTACAGAGATGCTTAATCAAGATGTTTTATTAACGTTATTTACAATATAAATTTTTTAACGTTAATGTACATCATTATATATAATAGAGATACAACGTTTTTAAAAAATGTTATTCAGTATCACTTAAATCAAACGTTTCAAAACGTTATTTCTACGTTCTTTGCTAAGTGGGTTGGGTACTAGCTTGCTTGGTCTAGTCTTCCTTCGAGACAGATTAAATGGAAAAATGTTTCTAAATGTTCTGAAAGAATAAACCTTTGTGGATCTTCTTGATGATATTTTGTCACTTGTAGTACATAATTCTTGATTTCAAATGGACGGACCACCAGCTTACGATATGGCTGCAGTGAGAAATTGGCTTGATACCTTTTTATCCCAACAGTTAGATCGGCAGAAATAATACTGCTTTGTAGCCACCAAACTTGACTGACTTGACACCACTGGACTTCTTTTTGTGAAGTTTTGTAAAGAGCTACGTCTACCAAACAATTGGGAAGAACGTCTCTATCGCATTGAAGACGTCTTTCTGCTGGTAACTAGGAATAGGTTGCAGTGAGTGTCCGAGAATATCGTCAAAAGAGCTTGTGTGGCAGCAGATGGCAGTAATTTCGAACATTTACTTTAATTCCAAATTCACCCAGCTAACATTTTTATGCTGGGCCAGTGTTGGCTAAACATACTGCTCCCTCTTAACACTATGTTGGGCCAACATCAGTAAACAACATCAAGCCAGAATCTTTATGTCACAGCGGCCATATGCTGGCCAATGGTTAGTATGCCGACTATGGGCCAACATTGTACCATTCAATATCCAACTATTAACCAACATTTTCTTTACAATCATCCAATATTGGACCAATGCTGGATTTTTGTTGGCAACTTATCAAGGTGGCAAACCAAATATCATGATTACCTCATTTATCACCAAACATATTAAAAATAAATTAAATCTATATATATATAAAAGAAAGTCGTGTTAGTTACACTATTTATAACTCATGAACGGCTGAACCGATTTGGCTGAAAATTGGTGGGGAGGTAGCTTAGAACCAGGAGACGGACATAGGATACTTTTTATCCTGTTCGACCGCGTTCCCGTGTGACGTGACATAAAACGTCAAAGAGAATATAAAACGTCAAGTCACTATAAAACGTGGTATAACAAAAACGCATCTGACATGGAATAACAAAACGCAAATGACAGCTAAACGTAATTTTGTCTATGGTTAAGTATGGTTGAAAATTTGATAATTATAAATTTTGTCAGAAGGTGAGGAAGTTCTCATTCCGAGGATCCCGATGATCCCAACCGATATGCCGTTTGAGTTTAAAAGACTTCAATTTCCGATCCGTCTTGCATTCGCCATGACCATTAACAAATCACAAGGCCAATCCTTGAAATTTTGTGGTCTGATTCTGGAAAATCCATGTTTTTCCCATGGTCAATTATATGTGGCATGTTCACGGGTCGGAAGACCATCTGCGTTGTTTGTTCTTGCGCCTGATAATAAAACAAAAAATGTCGTGTATCACAAGGTGCTTAACTGAAGAGTGCAACCCATGCACCAAAATACATGGGCAATAAAGAATCATTAAAATACTTGATCTTTTTTATTTATATTTCCTAATAAAAAATTGAACTTAATAAAATCCAAAATCTGCTTATTTATTGCCTCTAAGGCGGAACAAAGTTCGCCGGGTCAGCTAGTAATAAATAAAGACAAATAGGACAATTAAAAAAAGTTTTATTGCTACTACTCTTATCAGATATTCAACTATAAAGATATTGTTACGTTTTGGCAAAAACGTGTATTTATTTTTAATATTTATTTTTACTTAGTTTATTAAAATTTATTTCCAGAATTTATTTACACTAAATTATTTATTTAATTATGTACAGAAGAATTTATTTATCACTAATTAACATTTATTTCGTTCGTAACTACTAGCTGATTGACTGTAGAACTGCCTTCGGCTCGATCAACGCAGCCTTTTATTCGTTTCGGCGTGGTTCTTGATGAGCCCAGAAAGTTCGCGTTCCTTCTGGAACATTCGACGGTGGAAAACTCTGGATAGTTTCAGATTTCTCCGGCACATTCGACCAGCTTGTTCGAGACTGTTTGGGACTTTTTCTAGAATATTCGAGGGGTGGCGCGTTACACTGCCCCCTTCTTAACACTGTTGCGTCTCGTGACAGTGCCAAAAATGATGTTCCACCGATTTCGCTGCTTGTTCCGGCCATGGCTTCTGAATCATGACGGTACTTGCATGTCGAACCCCTAGTACACCTCGAGTTTTTGAAAAAGAAACAATCCACTGTTTTCTGACACTTCTGGGAGGATGTTGCGGGATTATAACTGCAAACCAGTACTTCCACACCGGGGTCCTGAAATATTACTTCTGACATACTACGCACGGTACGCCAATCCAGCTGATCTAAACCACATCCAATTCTTGGCATAGCTTATTTCTTCACCCCGTGCGCTTGGAGCTGTATCTTCAAGTCGTGAAGAGTCGTCTACAAAGCCTCATACTGTGGTTTTTCACATGAACGAGGTTTCGTGACCAGATAATAAAGGAATCGTCCCTGGTCTTGTAGATAGCAGGTCTTGCCTACCTCGGGGTGTTGTAAAAATATTTCTCTCGTGCGACCAAACTTGAACTTGAAATTAACAGCTATACCTCGGGACATCTTCAAGTCTTTCGCCACGCAGTGGGCTAGGGAGTATTCTTCTGGAACTTCAAACAGGTTTCTTTGTTGCTCATGAACAACACCAAAACGAGCTTTTTTACCATTTGAGTAGAATGTCATAAAGTCTGTGAACGGGGACCTTCGATCTTCAATCGCTACAATATCTGCGCGTTGTATTTCGGTTTCTGGTTTTTCCGTATCTACTTTATTTTCGCCTGCATACGGAGCCAACCTCTTGGTGTGCACAACCATCATTTTTCCTCTTGGTGGTTTTCGGATACGGTATATCAGGTCATTTATTCGTTTAATGACCTTGTAGGGCCCTTCCCATGCTCTTTGCAGCTTCGGAAACAAACTTCTTCGTCTTTGGGGACGATAGAGCCAAACTAGATCTCCGGGTTGATACCCTCCTGCTTGGGCTTTAATGTCGTATCGCTCTTTCATCTTGTCACTGGCCATCTGAATATTACGACGAACATTTTCAAGAATGGAGTTTAACTTCTTACGAAGGTTATCAACGTAATCATCACCGACTACGTCATTTTCACTGGGCTTGAACCCAAACTGTAGATCACATGGTAACTGAATTTCGCGCCCGAATAACACTGCAGCTGGGGTTTGGCCAGTTGTTTCTTGTACAGCCGAGCGGTTTGCCATTAGAAACAGATGCAGGTATTGGTCCCAGTCGCGCTGTTGCTCGGACACCACCTTCGACAAGTACTTCCCCATCGTCCTATTCATTCTTTCCACCATTCCATCCGACTGTGGGTGCAACGGTGTAGTTCTTGTTTTTCTGATGCCCAATGATTGGCACAACTTTTGGAATAGTGCCGACTCAAAGTTCCTGCCCTGGTCGGAATGCAACTCCAGTGGGACACCACAACGGCTAAAGAGTTCTTTCACTAGCACGTCGGCAACCGTAGCCGCTTCTTGGTTTGGTACGGCGTATGCCTCGGTTCATTTACTAAAGTAGTCCATTGCCACCAAAATATATTTATTTCCTGCGTCCGTCTCTGGGAATGGACCTGCAATGTCTATGGCGATTCTTTCAAATGGACTACCGACGTTATACTGTCGCATCGGGGCCTTCTTCCTACCAAGTAGCCCATTACCGCTTGCACAAACTTCGCACCGTCTGCGCCATTCTCTGACGTCTTCCTTGCAGTTCATCCAATAAAACCGTTCCCGAATCTTCGCCAGTGTTTTCTTAACTCCCAGATGGCCTCCCGATGGCCCATCATGCAACTGTCGCAACACTTCAGGAACCCTGTTTTTAGGAACCATTAACTGCATTCTTATTTCGGTTCTTTCTTCGTTTTCTAAAACTCTCTTTAGGAGAGCTTTCACAATCGAGCCGTATCGGGCTATATCTTCCCAAACCGGTCTGCGATCTGCTGTCTTCCACTCCAATACCAATCGTAAGTCAGGACCGCTTTTTTGGTCTTTCTGAATTTCCGCGGGCTCCCAATGGTCATCAACAACTGTGGTGCGTCGTACTTGATGTTCACCATGCTTAGTCTCGATTCGCGAGCAATGTTTGCAATCGTCGGGGCATGGCCTTCTAGATAAAGCGTCAGCGTTGCGATGGCTACGCCCAGCTTGATGTTCGGCCTCGAAATCATATTCTTGGAGCTTTTCAAGCCATCTTGCTACTTGAACTTCAGGGTTTTTAAACTTCAGCAGTCATTGGAGTGCAGAATGATCGGTTCTCAAAAGGAAGTTTCGGCCATAAAGGTACTTATAAAAATGGTCGATGGCCTTGACGACTGCAAGCAGTTCTCTACGAGTCACACAGTAATTACGCTCCGGCTTGGACAGAACCTTGCTAAAATAACCGATGACCTTCTCTTGCTCCTCTTGAACTTGGGACAGGACGGCGCCTATTCCGACATTACTAGCATCCGTGTCCAGCACAAATCGCTCGTTCGGTCTGGGATAGCTTAAGATCGGAGCTGCCATTAAAGTTCGTTTAAGAGCGTTAAAGGCTCGTTTACAATCGGCGTCCCATTGAAAATCTCTGTCTTCCTCTGTCAGTCTTGTCAAAGGCTTCGCAATATCTGCAAACCCACGGACGAATCGCCGGTAGTAAATACACAAACCCAGAAAACTTCGAAGCTCGTATTTATCTTTTAGGTGGGTCCATTTTTGGACCGCACGAATCTTATCAGGATCAGCCGCTACTCCATCTTCGGATACCAGGTGACCAAGATATTTGATCTCTTTTTGAAACAGATTGCACTTCTTTGGACTCAACTGCAGATTTGCTCCACGTAATTTCAGAAACACATCTTCCAAGTTCTTAACGTGTTCCTCAAACGTTCGACCAATCACAATAATATCGTCGAGGTAAACTAAACAGGTCCGCCAAGACAAGCCTCTCAGAATCAACTCCAACAATCGTTCAAACGTTGCTGGAGCGTTACACAGGCCAAATGGCATAACTGTAAACTGCCATAGACCAGACAATAGTAAAGGCAGTCTCCTCTCGATGTTGTAGTTCCATTCCAACCTGCCAATACCCACTCTTCATATCCAGGGTGGAAAACCACTTGAAACCAGACAGAGTGTCCAAAGTGTCATCGATTCTGGGTAACGGATAACTGCCTATAGTCAACACAAAACCGTGTACTTCTTCGTTATCTACTCGAAGGATTCCATACTTTATATCTAATGTGAACCCAAACGTTTTCAACAAACCCATTCCCAGGATAACTTTGTCAGCTATATCCGCTACCAACACCCGATGCTTGCAACTCTTGAAACCAATTCCCATTTCCACCATTAGTTCCCCAAGAACATCAGTATGCTCACCCGTAGCGGTCTTCAACCGAACTCTTGATGGCTGTAACTCTCTATCTTCAACAATATCAGGACGGATTATTGTCCTTGTTGCTCCCGTGTCGATCAATAACGAACATGCCTTCTCAAAAATACTGCCATCGATGTAAAAGCTGCCTGGTTGATACCGTAACGAAGGTTTCTGCATTTTACTTTTCAGTTGCGCGTAGTATACTTGCTGGAGGTGTTTATCTCCATAACGCATATCTAAAACGTAATGCTAACTCGTTGAAATTTTCTCGCAAGTGGTACAGAACCGTACGTATCACATCCAGGGCATCTCCACGTAAAGCTACTATCAGCGACGCTGCCTTTTCTTTTTCACTCCACTTATTAGTAACAGCAGCCGCTTCGAACTGCATAAAATAAGTGGACCAGGCTATCTTTCCATCGAAAATTGGAGGTTGAACATGATTTTTTGACGTATCATTGCTTCCAATTTCCGCAAAGGGTTGTTCGCGGATTACTTGTTCCGCAGGTGGAAGTTGTATAGCTTTAGGTACTTCGCTACGAGCGTCTACACTTTCTTCCACGACTTGACCCATAGTAAACATAGCAAACTTTTGCTGTAGTTCGTCATATTTTTGATATACCATAGTCCATCAACTTTTTTAATTTCACTTTGCGCGTTATTTATTTCTTCTTTGACTTCTTTAAATTTACTTTGCACATTATTTATTTCCCCTTTAATCTAATTGATTCTTATTCATTCTAGAATTTATGCCTCTCATATCCTGTTTTATCTCTAGTTGGTTATTTCCCATAGTTTGCTTAATTTCTTGTAACATCTTAATTAATTCCGAATCCATTTTAGCTGAGGCAGATCTTGTGATAGGCATTCACAAATTATTTTTGTTTTAAATTTTTAAATTTCACACCTGACACCAATTGTTACGTTTTAATAAAAGCGTGTTTTTAGTTTCTTAATATTTATTTTTACTTAGTTTATTACAATTTATTTCCAGAATTTATTTACACTAGATTATTTATTTAATTATGTACAGAAGAATTTATTTATCACTAATTAACATTTATTTCGTTCGTAACTACTCGCTGCTTGACTGTAGAACTGCCTTCTGCTCGGTCAACGCCGCCTTATATTCGTTTCCGCGTGGTTCTTGATGAGCCCAGAAAGTTCGCGTTCCTTTTGGAACATTCGACGGTGGAAAACTTTGGATAGTTCGTGATTTCTTCGGCATCTTCGACCAGCTTGTTCGAGACTGTTCCGGAAGTTTTCTAGAATATTCGAGGGGTGATGCGTTACGTGGTTTTTTGTAATTATTTTGATACATCTCGGTCTGAGCTACAAAGACACCAGATACAAAGTTAGAGTAGAGAAAAGTTTCCACAAAATAGGCATCCTTTCTGTGTTTTAGCGATGATCGTTTTCCAGATAATTGAATTTCAAAATCGAGCATTTCTAGGAACTATTGGAAGAAGCTGTGCTTTAGGGCTCGCTGCCATCTACAGCTGTGCCGACGGAACCTGACTCAGCATAAAGCTGCAGGATCCTGCGCATTTGATATTTCTTCTACGGTTCGGTCGTTAGAGGGAGGCACAGATGCACCTGTCCAGCCACTAGCACTCACATATGAGCAAAACTGGAAATTTTCTTCCTTTTTCGTGGTTTTTTGTAATTATCTCGATACATCTCGGTCTGAGCTACAAAGACACCAGATACAAAGTTAGAGTAGAGAAAA
>VTPC01005159.1:0-26413 GCA_011009095.1 Ignelater luminosus
TGACAAACAATTTTGCCAAAAAACAATTGAACAAAGCTAGTCCGATATGGACAAAATAAGATCCTGTATGTACAAAGATATCTCAATATTGTGAACAAACTAAACTAGAGGAAATCTCGAATTCGTATTTACTTTATAGTTTAGTGAAGACGTTTGGGAAACAATCGTGAATTATTCTAAGAAATATGCAAATGATCATAACAGACACAAAAGTTTAAAGAGGTTTTTTGGTATACTTATTTTTTCCTTCCCAGCTACAAAGATGTATTGGTCCAAAAATGCAGACGAAGGCATTCCACTTGTACAAAATTGTATGAGGAGAAATACATTTGATGCTATCAAGAAGAATTCACACCTATCTGATAATGATCAGTTAGATAAAAATGATGAATTTTCTAAACTGCAATTTGGTATTTTTCGCATAACCTGTTTGTTGATGAGGAGATGGCGCCATACTTTGCTCGACATTCGTGAAAGATGTTTGTTTAGGAGTGAGCCAGTAAGATTTAGCTTGAAGTTATGATGTCCTTGTACCTGAGGTAGATATTTATATAAGTTGGCACCATATGGCGGAAAGACTCAAAATGGTGAAAGAGTAAAACAGACACGAAATAATAGCTTGGATACCGTACAAAACAAAAATGAAAGACAGCGGCTCATATGATTTTTCATTTGATAAAACGAACGAAATATTGTTAGTTAGGTGAAATGATAATTCAGTCAGCAACAAATTATTGCACAGTAGAACCCTTAGTGTCTGCAAAAAGATACAATAGGGAAAAAAATTAATATAGCCGTCTCTCAACCTAAAGGAATTTTTGAGAATAATCAGCATATGGGAGGTGCTGACGAGTAATGACCATTGACCAGGTATTATTAATTAATTAATTAATCTCATTAGGTTTCCTTCGCTAGTCATCATATCATCTATGTCTTACCCAGACATGTTCAATGAGTGAAGCTATTGCACTACAGTGCTTGTCTTGACTGGACTGCAACTGCGATATCCTCTTCTAGTGATTTTGGTAATAAAAATAGATTTTTTTGTACCTTTGGATGTTCGAGTTGGATTCGAGATTGCATTTGGTTAATTTTGAAACTAAAGCGAATTTGAAACTCCAGAAGTTTTTGTTGTGGATGGATTGGTTGTTGATTTGCCGTTTTATCTTCTGGTCAGATCCATAAACGATGTGTTGGGGTAGGAAATTGCTTTGCACTTCCTTCACAAGTCACCATGTTATCCGTATCATTACTAGACAGGTTATTGCACTACGATGCCTTCCTTGACTGGGTTGCAACTGAGATATCCTCTTTTTGCGAATATTAATAATAGAAAGAGATTTTTGTGCCTCTGAATGCTCCTGCTCTGATGGCATACACGCGGAGACAGAAGATTGTGCTGGTCCAGCACGCAACATTGGCAAGATTTTGTTTTAGAAGATGACAACTAGTTATTGCGTTCCAGGAGAGATCAATTGTTTGGTGACTTGCAGATCTGCAGTGAATCGTGATGTGCCTGCGGTGATGATGTGATGATTGAACCCTTGAAACGGACTCTGTTTGAAGTGTGACGACAAGGCAAAAAGGCATAAATCCTCGATTTAGGTAAGAAGCTCGGGGATTCCATAAATTATTTTATGCGAGTGCAGTATCCAATGACAGCGATAAGTGTAAAAGCTGGGATTAAGGTCAAAATTGTTTTGGAAAACAAGAAATTAATTCGTTAATTTTAAAACTGTACAAAAATTTAAATAAAAGGAAACATAATTATTTTGAAAATTAATTTGAACAATTTACCTACATAGATGCCGCTGTTTGTATTTACGAAAATAAGAAATGTAAAGATCTGTCTTTATTAAAGAGGCTAACTTATGGTTTCATTGGATTTTAGACACTTTTCCTACAAGATAGCTCTGGAGATTAAAGAGGATCCCTAACTCCCATTGGCTCTTTCAAATTAAGTCTGATGAAGACGACACATACAAATTGTTTGAAAATCTTTGGAGAGCATAACTTAGCAAGGTTTTTAAGAAAAACTTTATTTAATTATTCTTCTTATATTAGCCGTAAGAGCCAGTAAAAGTCAGATAATTATTGTATTGGTCTCTTTCAGCTTGGATATGCTTCTACGACCCAAAACAAAACAATAATTAGTGGCAAGTTAAAGTGAAACGTTCAAAAAGTTTCTCTCAAGGATCTGTAAAAAAAAGTTTTTGCTTTAGTGTTTTAGTGATCAAATGTTTGGAAAAAGAACAAACTAAATTCCTATTATGGATTAATCTGAGATACGAGGGTTGCTATTTATATTTCTGGCCTAACAATGAAAAAACAAGTATTTATGATCGAAACTAGTTTTATTGTTTTTGAAGATATTCTCCGTTAAGATTGATACACTTTTCCATGCGTTTGAACCAATTTTCGAAGCACTTTTTCCACTCTGTTTGAGGCAGCTCCAAAATATGCGTTTTGAAACAAAAAACGGCTTCTTCTGGTGTTGAAAATCGTTGACCACGCAGTTTGATTTTGATGTACGGGAATAAAGAGAAGTCATTGGGTGGCAAATCAGGGCTGTATGGTGGATGGCTCATCAACTCGACCTTCTGGCTGGTTAAATATCCAATTGTTTGAGCAGCGGTGTGAGAGCTTGCATTGTCATGATGAAGAATGATTCTCTTCTTCTTTGAAGTTTTCCGAATTTCTCCAATGACTTCTGGCAAACAATTGGTTGTGTACCATTCAGAGTTGACCGTCTTACGTTGCTCTAACGCCACTGTTGCCACATGACCGGTAATGCCAAAGAAACAGGCAACCATTTGCTTCGATGTGCTTCTTCCGCGAACAACTTTTGTTGGATTTGGCTCGTCTTGAAAGACCCACACAGTTGATTGCTGTTTTGTTTCGAGGTCATATGCGTAGATTCATAATTCGTCACCTGTGCAGATGTTATACACAGCCTTTTTCAACATTTCAATGCACCAGTCGACGCGAGCCTTCTTTTGAGCATTGGTCAGGTTATGCGGGATCCAACGGAAACAAATTTTTTTTACGGCCAAATGATCATGTAATATCTTGTTGATGCTAATCATACTAATGCCCAAAGATGCCTCAATCTCGCGGTATGTCACATGACGATCTTGTTTAATCAGTTCACGCACAGCATCGATGTTTTTAGGCACAACGACAGATTTTGGACGGCCTTCACGGATTTCGTCCTGAAGTGAACATCGGCCACGTTTGAATTCATTATACCAGTTTTTTACAGTGCTGTAGGATGGAGTTTCATCGCTATATAATGTATTAAGTTCATTGATGCACTCTTGTCGTGATAATCCACGTCGAAAGTTATGAAAAATAATTGCACGGGTCAATTCCATTTTTTACTAGGGAATGCACTTTTCAATTAACTGCAAACAACACTAATCGCACTCAAATGACAAAATGTTGTGGTTGATGTTATGTTCAACAATGTAAAGTTTACACCGGAAATGTCAGCTGACGCCTGGAAACAGTCAGTGCTGCCAAGGCCAGAAATATAAATAGCAGCCCTTGTATAACCTTCTGAGTCTTGTATTATGGGACTTTGGAATATTTTTAATAAACATTAAGCGACAAGCTGACCTTAGTATGTGATACCAACAGCAGATTTTTGTTCAAATGTCTTTTTATCTATACCAAGAAGGAAGAATTGGATTTTGGCTAATTAGCTCCTCCAGTTGAATTGGTACAAGGTACAATATTTTGGTCTTCTTCAGCAAAACTAAACAAAATATTTTTGCTGGGTTATATTATAATAGACCAAAACGTGTCGTCATGTCAGAATAGTGCTGAAGAGAGAAACCTTCTTTATTTTCAATCGATCAATGCTGTATTAACTATCTGACCTTGTGATTGTGTTTCTCAGAGAAACGGTAAGATTGCTCGAAATGGCTACAGAACAGTTCTTTTTACTTTACTTATACAGTAAAACTGAAATTTAAAAAAATGAAAACTTGCAATTAATAAAGTTAGAAATTGAAGAAACTATTCAAAGCAACCTACGATCATCAAGCTGTTTTTTATACCGCATATGGACTTAATACTACATCTAGAGTATGATGACCTTTATTGCAATAATATTTGTAACTAAAGATTGGTATTAGGTTTTATTTTACATTTAATTTAAGGAATTCAATAAATTCATAATATCAAGCACATTTTTTATTATTTCTATTGTTAGAGAAACATGGGATTTCTCTACGGAAAATAAGATTACCATATTTCAAAGCCTGGAGGTATCTACTAGATTTATAATATTTAACTTCATAAAATGCAGAGTTTCTCTAAACCGAAACTAAAATAAAAATCAGGGAATAAGGTAAACCGTTTACTTTTTAAAAAGTGTGCTTTATATTACATATATAACCTCAAAAACAAAATATTTGTAGCTGTAGAAAGAGAAAGAACCGAAAAGGATTTATCTGATAGAATAGTGGATTTTTATCTTGAAACCTTTTCAATTTAAATGTAGAACGCTCTCCATTTTTTTATAGAATATATTTTAAAAATCTGTATACATTTGTAATAATGCAAACGTTTTGCATTTCCTAGTAACCGAAATATATGTAGAACTGTTTAGCCTGAATTTTTTCATTCTTTTCCAGACATTTTTTCTCTTTACTAATATCGGGAGGTATTTAGATGTTTTTAAATTTTTAATTTAATTAGTAGATGATGTTCTTGGAAAATTAACTTCTTGTTTTAAAAAGAATTTTCGCGGTAAACTGATACACACCGGAACCGATCAATAATGTATATATAATATATTTCCTCTCGCAGCATATTTTAACAACGATAACTGTTTTGAAGTTAATATCTTTTGATAGGCTTCAGAGTTCAAGCACCCAATGAATCAGTTTTAATTTCTACAGTGTAGTAAGACTTAATTTTACCAAGTTATAAGAACGAAAGCTTCGTTAATTATATACCAAGAGCCAATTGAAAAATTTATTAATGCCAAGATGTTAGGTTTATTAAATTTTGTTTCTCGATGGCCTTGTAAAAACAAAATCATAGTAGAATCTCAATAAGCATTCCTTAAAGACGAATTTAATTTAGTTTTTTTAGAACTGTAAAATTTAGAATTGATTAATTATAGCAGGAACAGTAGAAGTTAATTACGAGAGTGTCACAAACAACTACGACGTTTGAAAGGAAAAGAATACTCACTGGAGAAAAAGAATACTCACTGAAAAAAAAAGAATATTCTTTTTTACAAAGTTTATTTTCGTCTACATAAGTGGACATGATGTAACATTATGGTACATTATTTAAGAATTATTTAATAAAGTGTATCTTGGAATTGAAAATAACAGTTGAATTGTTTTTATTGATAAAATAACAATAAACCCAACGAAATTATTTTTCTGGTAAGAAAGTAATCAATAAGTAAATTATACGTAACCAAGAAATGAAATTGCTGTTTTTTTCTTCTGTTCTTCATTTCTCTCACATAACTAGTTCAGTATATAAAATCTAGTTTATTTTTTATTTTAATCTAATATCCAAGATTAACTGAAATTCAGGCCTACGTAAATAGGATTTCATAGCAATGAAGCAAGTTCCAGCTTTGAGCGAATGGTTTGAAGTAATTACATTCAGTGGAATATACAAGGTAGATGTAACCACGTCTCCGTGAAAGATATAATATCAAAGCTTCCTGATGATGAATTGCAGAAAAATCTATATTTTGACGTTATGTTAATAACACTTAAGAATGTTATCAGCAGATTTAATACGTCGACTGTTTCAGTTATTGGTCTAGATTTCTGCAAATTATTAGTCAATATTTGCTATTAATGTTATCTTGCACACATAGCATTTCAGTAACAGAATGCCCCTTGCTAGGGCATCTTAAACCTGACACGAATTTAAATTTATCATCACTCTTCCTGCGTCCATTACCTTCTTATGTCTGTCACTGGTAAACTGCTTGAAATACGTTTTTGTTTTTCTTTGTAGCATCACACCTTCCAAATATATTAGGGTTTTGTTTAAAAAGAAATCGATTCAGTAAATTTAAATTTATCTGCAGGTATTCGTCTTTCACTGTTTATTTCTATATCAGAAGACGTCGGATCAATGGATTTCAATATGTCAAATCTAGTTGCTGTAGCAGGACAGCTAGTGAGAACGGTATTTACATTTATAACAGCACTGTTATTCCTGATAACGAGAAGGCTTACTTTAAGCTTTTAAAAGCTAGTATTTAGTAAGGTAGTTATTTCGATCAATTTGCTGTTAAGAAGTTCGATAACTTCCGTCCGTACTAGTTGCTGAGAACGCGCTGTTCAATCTAAGCACTTTCACGTCAAATCTGCACGAAATTTCAAATTTATACAAAAAAAAAATTAAAATTATAAGCGAGGACTAGCGTACCTACTAACTTTCACTTAACTTGTGATTTAATGATTAGATTGCTAAAGGAATTGCAAATGTCAGTTTGAAAATTTCCAAATGGAAAGCCCATTGAAGGGAAATAATTTCGAAGTTGGGACTGAATTTCTAGGTGTTCTTAAGTTTTCAATTTACCAAGTGCTTACGTTTTCTTTAGATTTTAAGATTGTTTGTTCGTAATGTGTATTTCATTTTGTCTGATGCATTATTATTATTATTACCATCCTTTAAACAAGACGGAATGCAATAATTAAAGCAATTTTAATTTTAGCTATACGAATACATCGCCTTGAAATTGCGTGTAAAAACTGAGAACTTAACAAAATAGGACTTAATAATGTAGCGAATTATCTAGATAAGCTTGATTACTCTCGAACTTTGTAAAAACAGACATAATGGAAAATCACGGATTACCGCACAGCTTAAACCACGTGTGAAACGTTGAAAGAATTAGAAAACGAACAAAAATTTCCTTGTAATTTGGTTGGTGGGAATATCTTCGATTTGTCTTAAATGTACTGTGATAATTCCAAAAATTAAAAATGAAAACGGATTAATAAAATAAATTTTCCAACTAGACAAGGCTATAGAATGGTCTGATTAATACTTCTTTTTGTTAGTCTTGCTTTTTTACCCCGGTTAAGTAAGTAATAGTTTCCGGAATGCGGTTATTGCCTCAAGCTCTGGATAAAAAGTAGCGTAGGGTTGAAATCGAGACTAAATCGATAATAGTGAAAAAAGTAAATCTGCAATGACCGCAGAGTCTGTTGTATATTAATACATCACATTATACAGGTTGCATTAAGAACATTCTAGGCCTGTTACCGTTTCCCGTTAACCAAATATAAAACAAACGCCTAACCCTTTCCGGTAGCAACCAAGCGCACGCTATGACGCGGACACGGAATAATCAATGGTGGTGGCTAGGACCTACACGATGCAAATTATAGGAAGGAGTATAACAATTAATCAGCAACAACGATAACCATTCATACATTATCAGTAATTTAACGATATGGAATCACCTGGATACGTCGTAACGTCATAATTATTTAAAGCGATTACATTGTCAGCATAACGTCTCTGGTGTCAGTCACTGATAGCAAGGGAAATGCACGATGCCTCATTTCGTAATGCTGTAAATTCAAACTTGCGACCATTTGTTTGCTTTCTAAAACCATTTGTCGTGGTTAATGCAAAAGTGCACCGTGCAGCAATATCTCTCCTCCCGTTATTGCTAGACAGGTGTAGCGATTCAGTTAATAACCTCAAAAATTATTACCCCATTATTTTATAGAGATCACTTTCATTAAAAATACGTGCTTTATCTCGTCTGCATTACACGTATGCAGGCCCGAATTTTAAAACGCCTCTCGAAATCGCAACTTGGCGCTTTTTTATTAATCTACCCTCTTTTGCAAGCATTTTGCATTATGTTTTTGTGTAATTTTCTGCATTAATTGAATTTTGTGGGTTTTCAGGAGGCCGAAAGCGCAATAAACGGAATGAACGGACAATGGTTGGGTAGCCGTAACATTCGCACCAACTGGGCAACTAGGAAACCTCCCGCACCTAAACAAGACAGTAAGTAAATACTTTTAATTTATGCAAAACTATTGCTGGTAGAACATTCGCCTTCTTTATCAGTTAATTTTCTTTACTGCAACAAAATTCCGTAGCGGAAACGTTCCGGTTGTTCTCTTGTACTCTCAGTTTCCTTTTACTAATCTTTCTCGAACACGCGGAAAACACCTTTTATGACTTCCTTCATGACTCTGTTGACAGCTCAAATAATAAAAGTGAGTTAGGCGTCATCTGGAATCTGAACAAGTTTTTAAATTCGATTTTAAAAATTGCTCCAGATTCGAGTTTTTTAATGTAATTTAGATCGCGGCGATAATTTCGATGAACCCGTTCGGGTGGGTAATCGTGCTTCATTTGGGCAATTTCTTAAGAAAACAGTGTGATTCCCTCTGGCATATCTTGATGTTCCAGAGGGCTGTACTTTGTTGATAAGAGTCTTACGGCGTTTTTGTTTTCGTTGAAGTTATATTGTCGCACAACAATATTTACTTAGGTTGCTATAATAATACGACTAACGACGAATATATACTTATCTCGAAACTATAATATGATCAAAGAATCTCTCGTCTCTTTGAGTAGGAATCAAAAACAGAAACTTTCTACCAGAAGGCAAAATGTATTTTCAACAGAACTAACTACAAAGCAGGTTCATGTTATAGACTTATACAATAAAAAATGTCGCCCAAAAACTGTACCTATACATATAACTTCGCTACATCATACATTAAATCAGAAGTTTCTTTATTCTTTCAACCGTGCACGTGAATACGTAATGTAAAAGAACGTTCCGCGCGTGTGTCCCCTGCAGGAATATAAAACATAAGTAAGTCCTGACAGCCCCAGAATCGCTACTTGATTGGGTCAACCAGACGAGCTCGCCGGGGTAACAGCGTCCGCAGGGAAAACCGAAATTCCGAACCTACCTACGTTTCCTGTCTTGTTCTTGAAGGATTTGTCTTTTTCATGTGCCGCTAGGGTTTTTACCGGGTTAGTTGTCATTTTCCCGTTTTAAGCGGTTAATAATATCTGCTGTTAGTTTGTATTTATACGTTCTTCCGAGATTTGTTTTTTTAAATCGCGTGAGAAAATCTACCGTTTCTCTCTTTATTGATATTACGCACGCATATAAACTCGTTTTTGATTATCTGCGCTTTTGCAAACCGCACAAAATTATATTTGCATTAAATGCATCGGAAATATTATCAGCGGCCTTCTATCGCATAACGTTAAATAATGGAAAGATAAATTATTCCATTTCGCTGTCAGTGCGCGTACTCACTGAATGAGGACTCATGTTTTCATTTAATAATTGCTACTAATTTATTAACTGACGAATTAAGTAATTGTGCGAAGTAAAAAAGAAATACATATTGAATTTGTGTAATTAACTTATGGACTTTTCTGGGTACGAGTTTCACTTAATTTGTTTATGGAATGTTAACTCACGTAAATTGAACCTAGAAATCGCTTTTTTATTAATTAAGTTGGTACGCGAAACGGGTTCATTCTAAATTTTATTTCAACAGTACAAAATATTAAAAACAAAAATCAGATTACATTCTAGCGAGTTATCACGCGAAAAAATCTACAACACCTTAACTTTTTTATTTTTGAAGATGAAAAATAAGTTGCCGGCATAAAAGTTGTCGAGTTTATTTTCAGTACATGATTTTACAAAAACTCGTCGAAGATTTGATAGCAATTTTTAAAATAGGGTTATTCCAATTTAAGCTTCATCACTTCATTTAGGAATTTTACGAATATTCTTC
The DNA here is from genome assembly GCA_011009095.1 of Ignelater luminosus. Lineage (NCBI taxonomy): Eukaryota > Metazoa > Arthropoda > Insecta > Coleoptera > Elateridae > Ignelater > Ignelater luminosus. The sequence continues at coordinate 9,786 of VTPC01005159.1, forward strand.
TAAACCAATCTTTTGTTTTATTTATTTGAGTAATATCAGATGCATTTCCGGATATTTATAAATTGACTGGATATGTATCCCATAAGATTTTTCCTGCTATACCATATATTCTAAAATACAATTTTTTTAAAATCAAATTTGTATTAAAATCGTTAAGATTTATTCTAAAGAATTTCTACGATATACAAGGTGTTTTAACGATTTATAAACGGTGGATTTCGCCATTATTTGTAGAAATATCAAAAGATGTTATTAACAGAAGTTGTACAGGATGGTTGAGTCTACCTTCGTCAGTTATTTTTTTAACTATACAGCGTGTTTCATAAAAGTATGCCACCAGGAATAGAATTTCTTAATTGCTGATTATAACAATATAGCACTACAGGAGTCTAAACCTAACAATATTGACGCTTTTCAATTATTTCCTCCAAAATGTCATTAAAATGTCCGTTTAATGTTACACGTACAGACTGAAATTATGTTTGGGGCGTTTTTTGATAATGTATGAGAAATTCAAATGCACTTTGATCATTTCTCCATCATTATTAATAACTAATAAGATAGAATAAGAGTAAATTTCGTTCATTTCCACAAATGCAAGTGAACCACAAGCAGCCACTGTACTGGACAGAACTTTACTGTCGAAGCATCTCTATACACTGATATTGTTTACTTCCACTTTCTCTTAGATTTGAATCTAGTTTAGTACTGCTAAATATACTTGGGGCAAGAATTTTGATTATCTTTCTTATTATTACAATAAAAAAATAAGTGTTAACGTTTTTCAAGTGGAGACAATTGATAGTAGTGATGTACTAACAAATCGAGCAAACACGGAAATTCCGGTATACTAAAGGAACGCGATATTTAGAGATAATTAGAGGGTTTTTGTGGTTAACCTCCTTCCTCCAAAATTCTAATTAATTGTTATAATAACTGTATTGTTCTTTACAATGTTTGTTGAGCGTCCCGGAAATCCACCCAAAATTCAATCCTAGTTACGCCCTTCCAGGAGTGTAGTTACACCACTGAATTTGATAGTTGTTATAAAATAGTTGTCTTTTGACAAAAATAATAAAAATAGTAAGATGTTCGTTGTTACTCCTTACAAGTAACTTGTTAGCCTTTTGGCCTCTACCATACGCGTTTCTCTCTTCCGAAACAAATTGGAAAAGTAAATAGTCTTATGGTTTTTTGGACTGTGTGCGGCTACTGCAGTACCTCGAACCTCAATTGTGTTAGGCCCCCCACAAAATACAAACGATAAACCTCCATTGTCTAAGAAAGACCATCGCATGTCAAGTTGAAGCTCTTGAGGAAGGACCCACTACGTGATCATTTGGGACTGCGAGGGCCATCCAAGACAAATGCATTCCTATCTACGCCTACAGTTTTCTTTAAAATATAAAACATACAAGAAAGAAACACAACGCAACAAACTAAAACAACAACTATAAAAACAATACTAAAATTAAAATTCTCTCATTTTTTCTTCTTTCATATCATTTTTCTGTTTTTACCCCCAAGGCATAAAATTCTCATCAAAACAGGAAATTTCCTCCCATCTAGCAACACTGCAACCATCAATCAGTAGCGTAACTATATATAAGTGCAAACCCCATGTCGCGTCGCGCCATGTTCCTTTTACTATCAGTATCTTATTATTTACAAAACTTTAGTTTTTATTTCTTTATCTATGTTATAACTGTCGCATCTTTACTTTTGAACACATCGAAGAAAATTCTATATGCTCTTCCAAGAAGATTTTCAGCAAAAAGAAAATACACGTGTCTCTCAAAATTAACTACAGAACGTAAAAAAGAGTAACTTTAAAATTCTAGATTACACCTTGCAAGATGCATTGAAATGGATTGGGTCATCAGTAACTGGTATTTCCTTCTTTGGCTCTAATTACAGCTTAAATCCTTCTGGACACGCTTTGAAGACGATGTTAAGGTTTTTAATATTTGTAAAATTATTCTGTAATAATTAGTTCAAATCAAGATGCGTGGCGACCTCTATTGAGGAATAGGATTGTAGAGACTAGCTGTTTTCGCGGGGTAGTAATCTGCGTAATTTAGTTACGGGATAAGTCGCTTTTGCGCGTTGTGATCAGGGTGTGGTCGACGCGAAGAGAGCAGTTGATTCGAGAGCTTTGGAGAAGGCAGATATACTCGGCTATGGGCAAGTTTTGTGAGACGTTTTCTACACAATTTAGCTGTGGTGGCCCGTGAAGTTTATCGGGCTACCTTTTAAAGCACATTCCTCGGAAGTAAGGTGATATCCTTTTGTTCTTCCTTTCGTCTTTGGGACGGAACCCAGTAGAATTCGTTGTCATTTGGTCCCTCATTTCTGTATAGACGTGGCCAGCCTGCAAGTTTCAAGTAAACCAATACGCAGTTACCCGTGTAAGCAAGATTTGGACCGTACAGCTATGCAAGGTTAGTGTACACCCACTAATACCGTAGTGTTTATACCCTTTTGGGTTAAAGAAACAACTGCATTCAAAATTTGTTCAGCGGAAACAAAAAAGAAAACAAGGAAGTTTCTCCTTGGCATTATTGTAAATATTTACAACAACGGTTTAGAGTATAATCATCGTGGTGTTGTGTTTGGTTGATTATTTGTTTTAACGAATAAAGAATTTACAATCCAGTAACGTTTGGCGTAAATTCGCAATGTAAATCAGTTATACTTTTTATCATAACTATTTGGTTTAGTTTTAATTTGTTTGTATGTTTTAATTCATCGACGATTTTATTAAATGAAATTAGATATTTCCTTTTCGTAATATATATATTAAGTGCAGCCGTAAGCTGTTTGAACGGCATCGAGCGGGCGCCCACGCATTTGGCGTTTCTGGGAATCCCCTCGAGCGTCATTGACCAGAATTCTGCGTGGTAGATCTAATACGATTGTGACGTTTATTCTATAAAGACTTTATTTTTGTATAATCAACTGTTTGTTTGTTTTATTTGTATTTTTTTGCTTGTTTTATATTATGTAGTCTTTATTTCTTTTTTTTTAATAGATTTGTAGCTTGAAAGATAGTTTTATTATTGTAATTTGAGTGAAAATATCGAAGTCACCCAAGTATTTGACTAATTTGATGCAGTTATATTAAATTTCATTAATAAAGAATATACCGGGTGATTCAAAAACCTTGATATACTGAGTGATCCAAAGAAAACGATTTGATGATTCAATTTGAATATTCCAAATTTAATTGACGAAACATTTATTTATACAGAGTGAATTAAAAATATTTTTGTATAAGGCGGTTTAACGCTTTAGGTAAGCTTTTGTTTCAGAAAATCTAAGTAAGTATTTGTAAAGCTGTTGCCGATTTAAGAGGGACTATGGTCCTTTTGAATCTTGTGATCTGGCTGAATCCATAGTGGCGCCTTCTAATAATACCGATTTTGAGCTATTTCAGTGGTAAGTAGGCATTTCGAACCTAGCCGTCTTCGACTGTCTGCTAGTCTGGGTATCAGCGAACTTAGTTCGTCGTGCCTTCTAGACGCTGGTCCAGCCACATCTACACATACATTATCATGCATTAACACAAAATTATCCTACCCAATAAAGCTGCCATATGGTAGGACATATTCTTCAATGATGTTGAGAATATACCAGTCTGTATTCATTCTTTAATTTACTTCAGTGAACTCCATGTAGTTGCATACTAGTGATACTCTACAGCTTATTGAAACCTTCTCCAAAACTAACGTTTTGCACAAGATCACATCATGGTCATTTGGCTTCCAAAACTGTATTTTTGTCTTCTCTGTAAAAAGACTCCATTGATGTTCATCCCAATCAGTATGTGCTTTTGCAAAATACAACCGGTCTGTTTGGTGATGTGAAAAAAGTCTAGCAAATTGAATTTGAAGATAGCGGTTATCCCTTTACATTGTATATTTTTTACGTTTTTCTCCATGACGCTTTCACTGCATCGTTTGACTACACAAAAGATTGTCTATTAGATTTGCGCAATATTTTTTATCCGCGCCCTTTATCAATTATTTTTAGCTTTCTTGTATCTTTCTTATGAAGCATTTTAGAAAAAGGTTATAGTGAAACCTTTATCTTAAATTAACGTCTAGAACACATTCCTGACCCAGACTTATATCAGTGTACAACAGTTGTCACGGTTTTAGTTGCAAGAACTTACGAAACTTTCGCTCTGTCTAAATTTACGTATCTGGCGTGTTTGCCTCGTTTTTTCTTTCTCTCTCCGGTGGTGCAACATTCTCGACTATTAAACTTACTTAGCTTGCTAGCTCTGGAACGACCCATAGATGAGAATTTTTTCATCAAAGACATTTTATAGAAAACATTTTCAAACTTGAAGCTTCTAGGCGATAGTCTTGTTTTTTTCCGAAACGCATGATCGTCTTGACTTCGGATTGTCTCATTCCGCGGTAGTAGTATAGTATATTGCGTATCTCAGGAATGCCAGGTACTATTAATAAAGGATCGACTTCTTCTTGTTAAAAGTAAATTTATCTATGTTAAAGAGGTTAATAGAGGGACCGCGAGAAGCCATAGCCCAACCTCTGTTTATTTCTAGCTCTCTTAAGAAGGTTAATGAAAGGCAAAGTCAGATTTTGGACTAACGCAAGTAGTTGGAGGACACAGCCCGAATCGTCTGCAAACATCGGTGACTATACCTGTTTCTATTCTAAGAAAACTAAAGAATATGAGTATCGTAACGCAACATGATCAGATTGCAGGCCTGAACCCAGATCTGAACCTCAAAACAGGTGCAAGGAGGGCCAGAGATGCAGCGAAGCTGGTCGGCATATAATTAGATAGTAGTTGATTCTTTCTTATTGAGTCCTACTTATTTCCACACTTTTCAATTGGATGGTACATAAGTGAAACGCCTAAGCAAATATCAAACAGGTTTATGGATTTGTATCTACCTCATATTTCTGGTACATTGGGAACATTAGAAGCCCAAAAGTTTATTCCCGATATCTGAACATATCCAAATCAGTTAGGGTACTACTAGTTATTACGGTCGTATAGCAGCTTTGCCTTACTTTTTTAAGCAAGAAACGAATTGTAGTTTTGGTTTTTGGCTTTCCAATTAAGAGATACTTTGGAAGGTAGATATGGCTGCTTTTTAGGTTTTGCTTCTTTTTGCTTTCTGTATCCCAGCTTTGTGGATCTATGTTTAATACTTAAAATACACATCAGTCTAAAATGCCATAAATTATCAATTTTTGAGACAATAGCAGGATTCAAGACAACAAGCTTGTTTTAATGCTAGTGATGCGGTCATTACTTAAGGACGGTTAGATTGGTATTGTTTTTCCAGAAGTTCTTATTTCTTCTATTAGCGATTTTTGAGTACTTATCACTGTACCAACTGACAATGAGAGATAAATACCCAACTTACACTTTATATTGTCTGTCAGTACATTATTGTGCCACAGCACATCCATGAATTTTACACTGTTTAAAGATCAATAATCTAAAAGAATGCAAAAAACTGATTTCGTATCAGTACCTATTGATACTACAAAGGTGTGCCGCAAGGATCCGAAGTTGGCCCCTTTGCTGTTTTCTAGTCAATATCTTTAAAAACAGTCTAGGTTGAATAGTTGAATTGTTAGATAGAACAGTAAATAATTAATTACATCCAGACTGGTTACTTACCTTTGAAAAAACCGATGACCATTTTCCACGTGAACTCGAGTCTTTGTATTTACGCTCTGTGGGTGACATTGTTGTGTCCAGTTCTGTATGATAATAACCTTACTTTGTTGCAAGAATTGAAAACACTTAATTTTACAATACCTTGCACTAGATGATTCTTATTTTATACCAAACAGCTCGAACACTTCTAAACTCAGAAGAAATGCGAATGCAACTAGGAAACGAAGATACAAATTAATTGCTTGTAGTTTGAGGTTTATCTTAAGCTGTAAAATATTGCTGTACTCTTTTGCATTGAATTCAAACGATAAGGGTTTTGAAGAGTCCCTGTAAAGAATGGCAGGAAAGGAATTACTCAGTACGCATAGCTCCCTCATTATTCATACCCTATTAACAACTTAAATTACACATCCAAATCTAAAAAATTTAAAATAACGAAATAAAATAGACATTTGTTCAATCATATTTCAGGAACTTATAAAGGAATCAAGAATAACAAAGCCTTATTACTATTGATTTGCCTATTTATACAGAAAATAAGGTAATAACACAAAATTCTAAAGTGACCGACAAAACCCCACATTAAATGGGCTACTCGGTCCGAAAAGGCTCATTATACGAGTTAAATGTGTGACGGAAGAGAAGTCACATAAAAACTTTTTTATGTCCACATTTTTAATAACACTGATTGAACCAACTTTGGTAGGTTTATGTCTATAGAAAGGAATATACAGTCGATTATTGTTATTAATTGTGTGTATTCTATCGATTATACTACATGAAATTTGTAGAATTCTTGAGTTACTAAATTTCAATTTGCAAAAGGGTGTCATAACAAAGAATTAAAAATAAAACCGTCAATGATTCATTCGAATGCTTTTAAAACAACACGAAATGATCATAAATAAAGTTAATATGATTGTGAACGTTCCTTATTTAAAGCAGTAAGATTGGAAGGTTTCCAGGTTGAAGTGTAGATAATTTTAACATGAAAAAATAAGGCAATTTAGGCAATATCGATTTCCATTGTCTACGACTGACGGTAGATGTTAGATGCACAATTACATGAATAGGAAATGTTGGTTACCAAATGCTTATATAACTGCTTCACATCAAACTGTAATTTAGATTGATTACTGTTACCGGTTACTACCCATATTTGCATATAGTTTTCAGCATTCGGTATTTTTTCAGATGAATAAATTTTATGTTTAACAAAGCGTCCTTTCCCAAACACATACAGTTTACCGCTAGTATCGCTATGGATTTTAAATCGGTAAAATGCCTTTCGGGGTTTATTCGAAATTAATTACAAAGTAAAAATAATATGAGGGAAATAAATTTTATGGAAAAAGCAACGATGCATTTAAGATAACTTATTAAAACAATATTTCTGTTTATATAAAATCCCCTCTTTTTGATTTAATAAATTTAGTGAAATTTAAATTTCAAATTATTTTTAAATAATCTGTGCGCTTTCTAAAGTAAGTTGTGTTCTGTCAGTAATTTTGTTTCTATCGACGATTTTATTTAAATTCTTTACCAATTTTTCTAAATAAATGATTCTAGTGTCTGATTTTTTCTTAGTTAGAGACAATTCTTGAAATACATTAGTCACTAACTATTCTACAAAAAGATTAATTACCATTTAACACGGAAAGGTTAAACATTCTTGAATCAATCATTGCAGACGTGGTCAACTTACTGAAAGCTTGCAGATGCTAACTGAAATTATTTTGGAATGTCACATTGCGTGCTGGCTTAATCCAAAATCTATTAAATTACGAATTCTTCTTTGCAACGAATCTTAGTTTAGTCATTTTCCTGGCAACATCATAGTTATAATACTGAGCCAAGCTTTGTGGAGAAATTACGGAAACCATTGGGAAAACGCAAAACTGTAACGATAAGGGAACCATAGAGATAAAAATGAAGTCTTTTGGTATTTTTACCGGTGCTGTTGAAACGCCCTTTAAACAAACATAAATATTTAGCATTGAGTTATTGGTATAAACAAAAAACTACAACTTTGTTCAAAACCAAGATTTCAAATGCAATAAATACTTTTGTTTACTTACACCTTACTGATTTTCTATGTAGATCCATTGAGTACCTGAACCACACAAGTGATCTTATTTAAGATGTCTTGTTCTAATTGTCAATCTGTAGCATGAAGCTGAATCCATATTAAAAGACTACTTCATTGCGCTAAAATTAGGTTCATTTTAATGATTACGAAGACTTTGATGTCCAGGTAGGAAAAGCAGACCTAACTATCAAGTTTTTAGAGTATTATTAGTGTCTTGATGGATATTATTGCTGTCTTTTCTAAAACTACCTTATTGAGAAAACGTCATCTGAGATCTTCTAGATTTCAGATTATCATCATAGTAGCTGTTGTTCCTGTTTGTTTTTTAACAAGATCATAAACAGCTACTAATAAATAGAGTGAAAGGTGAGAAAGGAAGAAATACGAGGAAAATTTACCAGAAAGTCTAAGCGACATTAATGAGTTAGAAGACATAAAATATCTACAGAATGGTATTAAGAAAACAGTGAAGCAGCAAGAAAGCACGAAAAGGAGGAATGATTTGATAAGTACATAGTGTGAGGAAAAGTTGAGAGAAAAAAAATATACTAAGACAGGCAATATTAGAAAAATCAGAGACAGATACAGCAATCATAGAAGTTAGACCAAAACACTAATAAGAGAAAAAAAAAGAAAGTATGATTTGGAAAAGTTTAATGAGATAGAAAAAAAGTTACAAAAATAAAGAAACAAAAGAAAGACATCTTTTTAAGAACACATAAAGAGAATTGGTAGCAACTAAGCAGAAGTTTTGGTAATGTGTGCCAAATATTTTAAACGGCTGTTGAATAGATATGGAACCAGCAGGGAAGTAGACCAAGCTCAAATAGAAAGACATGAGGACACTGAAGAAGTAATGAGAAACTTGAAAAATAATTAAACTACAAGAATTAGTCTTCTACATAAAAATGGTTTAACTTACATAAAAAATAGACTAATAAACACAATAGAAAGTACAGTAGGGGAATACCAATGTCGTTTTCAAAGAGAAAGATCGGTGATCAACCATATGTATAACTGTATAAAACTATGGAAGAACAGGGTAATAAAAAAATTAATCAGATTAATAAAAATGGCACTGACAGAAACAGAGAATGTAGTAAGAGTAGCAGGAAGACTGTCGGCAAAATTTAAAGTTAGAAGGCTTATGACAGGGAGACCCTCTGTCACTTATGTTATTTATTTTGCCCTAGAAAAGGTTATTACCTAGGCCAATATAAACAGAGTAGGATTATCATTTTCTAGTAGACACCAATGTCTAAACTTTGCAGATGACATAGCAATATTGACCCAGGACCTTAGCCAGGAGGTGACTGGGCAAGCAATGCAATTATAAGAAAGGAATAATAAAATAACAAAAGGAAAATGTTTACCCTACCAGAGATCTTATATGTCCGTTGAAGCTTTTGCTTCTGGCTACAGCTTTATATTGATCAGAAGCAGAAAGAAATTAGAAAACGTATTGAAGTTGGATGGTACTCCAATTGGAAATTCAAGAGATGGCTACACAAAAACGGGAATGAGGCAATGGCGGAGTTGCTAAGGGTTAATTTTTCAATTTAAGAATTAAAAATTAATTAGACAGGGAGACCCTCTGTCACGTATGTTATTTATTTTGCCCTAGAAAAGGTTATTACCTAGGCCAATATAAACAGAGTAGGATTATCATTTTCTAGTAGACACCAATGTCGAAACTTTGCAGATGACATAGCAATATTGACCCAGGACCTTAGCCAGGAGGTGACTGGGCAAGCAATGCAATTATAAGAAAGGAATAATAAAATAACAAAAAGAAAATGTTTACCCTACCAGAGATCTTGATAGTTAGGTCTGCTTTTCCTACCTGGACATCGAAGTCTTCGTAATCATTAAAATAAACCTAATTTCAGCGCAATGGAGTAGTCTTTTAATATGGATTAAGCTTCATGCTACAAATTGACAATTAGAACAAGACATCTTAAATAAGATCACTTGTGTGGTTCAGGTACTCAATGGATCTACATAGAAAATCAGTAAGCTGTAAGTAAACAAAAGTATTTATTGCATTTGAAATCTTGGTTTAGAACAAACAAAGTTGTAGTTTTTTGTTTATATCAATAACTCAATGCTAAAGATTTATGTTTGTTTAAAGGGCCTTTCAACAGCACCGGAACAGAGAATGCCATAATTATTGGTAATTTGCCCAATTATGACGTATGCGAGTGAGGTGTGGATTTTAGTTAAGATGGAAACAACCCTGTTAGAGAAATGGGAGAGGAAGATACTTAGAAAAATCTTTGTAGAAAAAGAATCAGATGGATGGGTAGCTCAAAGAAATACAGTAGCAAAAAAAGAAGAAAGAGTAAACTAACAGCGAGGTGGAAGGAGGAAATGGAAGAAGATATAATAAAGATAAACCTCACTGCCTGGAAGGACAGGACGTATGACAGAAAGTAGCAGAACAAGCCTCCAGAGCTAACATATTATTATAATTGTCCACAGCTTTACTTGAAAACTATTACTATTACTATTAATTAAATCTTCTCTACACTTTGGAAGAAGACTATGACTGGATCTGGATCTCTTAATAGCTGCTTGCTTGAAATTTACAAGATGTCGATACATAAACAAACAATAAAAGGTAATTAACAGAAAAGTCTGTAAATCACTAGGTGATTGTTGCCCAAAATGTACTCTTTGTAAATAACAGACTTTTACCGTGAGTTGAAGGATATCGTGGAATATAGCCTATAGTAAATTCAGGTTTAAGAGATAGTGGAGGTAAACAATTAGCTTTCGAGCGTAACATGGCTGAGACAGTAAAGCCCTGTCCAATGTAATAGCTGCTTGTTCACGTGCATTTTTTTACATGCGCTTTCTCTTGAAAATGAATACACTTTAGTCATTAACAGTACAATTATAGAATTACCACTTTCAGTCAAACGAGAAACCAGAAAACCACATCAAACTCGGAAGACTCGAGATTTCAGTTCTGTTAGCTGTCGATATACTTGTTTACATAAATGCTAATCAAGTCAATTTCACTCAATATCGTTAAGACTTAAACCGATTAATTAATATTGATGTATCTTCAACAGCATTGATAACATTCAAAAGCATCTATGTATGTACTGCTTTATTGGTTCTATGTAAGTATACGTCTCGTGTAGGTCGGAAGCCTAATGTACTTACTTATCTTAGCTTTCGGGTATATATGAATCATATTTCTAATTTTATAGAAAATGAAAGGAATCTTTGTGCTAATTGTGCTTGTTGTAAACTAACTGTAACATTATCAAGCCAAAATACAGCGTAAATGTCAACTTTAGAATTACACTACGATAAATCTCCTGTAGATATTAATTATGTTTTTTTATAAGAAACTTGTATACGTGTGACGTAATTAATGTCAAACCTTGCATATCCAATAGACTTATAAATATAATGGTACAAAAGCAGAACAATCGCTTCATGCACTAGCAATAAATAACAATAAAAATTCTAGGACGTTTGCCGTTAATGTAATACCTTCTACGTCTATGTCGTTAAAGATTCTTTTGTTCCTTACAATCAATCTCTTTTATACTTTAAAATCAATGGCCTTACCGTTAATTCCCCAATTACTTTCTCCCCGATAGGAGACACCATATGGCTGGTCATTTGTTTTTTAAATTTAATTCGGCCACCTCTACGCTATCTTCTCGAAAATCTATTATTAAAGTAAAATGACATTTAAAATATCTGATGGTCTTAACTAACTCTAGCGTAACTTTTAAATATTTAAATAGCAAATTTCATTTAGTATTCAATAAAAGAGTTTAAACTGAAATATTTAATATTACTAGCAAGTATACCTCATTAAAATTACACAGAATGCACTTTGTTTTTCATGTTCCTTACGGGTATTGATGTATTGATCAAATGCAATAGAATTAAATAAAAAAGCTACGTCTATACTTTCATATAAAAAATTAACTGGACAAGACAAAGAACCTATTTAGATGGCTCATGCAGTATTAATAGTTTGTTTATAATTGTAAGAAAATCCTAATAAATAATTTCTGAGAAAATACTAATAAATGCTCGTGTTTCGTGGTTAGAGACGATATATTAAAATAGCACATACGTTTAAACAACGAGATCAGGGTAACGACCTAATTTTTAAATCAATACATATTTCATGCTTTTTTGAATTATTGATGGTTTTATAGTAATGAATGCTTACTAACCTGAGATTATGGAATAGTTTTTAATTTATGTCTAATTATTCTTATTTTACTGAATAATGTGAAACCGATCAATTAATTTTCTTGATTATTATTTTAATGCTTTTGAGGTACAACTTTATCATTATTAAATAGTAATTTTTGCTAAGTAAACAAAACTCTTGCCTGAATGAAATAAAATTGTTTAAATGAATTTTATTATATAAGTTGAAAATAATGTGAGGTCACTGCCCTCTACTAACAAAGAATGATGAGAAATTCTCATCACTGAATTTTTCAAATTTAGGTTGTGGGTAGCGAGTGTAGATTGTGCGCTGGAAAGCTGTAAATTTTCAAATGAGCCAGAGTTGTAAGAAACGGTTTCTAAAATGAATAAGTGACGGTTACTACGGCTCAGGTGGTGGGGTAGTGTCCTCTTAAAAATCGAACTGAGTTAAAGATATTTTTTGTTTTATTTTTGTTACAATCTAGCCATAAATCGTACAACTTTACTTACATATCTGAAAACATTTATCCAATAATGAAGTCTAGTCTGCTTACAATCTTTACCTCGTGCTGGAAACCTCCGTGTTCTTATAACCATGTCAGCTCAAATCTTGATAGTATTAAATTGAATTTTATTAGAGATTATAATCAGATGAAATCAAATGCTAAAATTAGTTTTCTTTCATCATGTATGCCTCCTTTCTCCCAAGATACAAAATCTCAAACACAAGAAGTCATCGCGTATATTTACAGCACGTCAATCATTTAACTGAACTCAGATCGACCCCAAGGACCACTGGTCTCTTCGGTATATATAATTTCAGTTCTTCTATACATCCGCAATCTTTGTCACTTCTGAACTGACACGTAAATAGGGGAAATTCAGATCAAACAATCGCTGACCAAAACATTCTTTCTTTTGTTTTTGTTGCTAAACAGAATTCAAGAGAGATACTTAAAATAACTTTACCGTTAGAGTTCTTGAATTTCTTCCTTTTTGATCATGCACTTCAGGTGATCCCAAAGAAAAAAGTTTTCGTAGGCTAGACTGTCAACCAGGTAAGGAAACAAGGCGTGCTTGCTAAACTCAAGTGTAAATTTACTCAAGTACATATTAAAAACTTTAAACTGTAGTGATTCGGTGAAAAAAGTAAAACGAGACACCAAAACTTATTAAACAATTTTAGTTGCGTTGGCGATTTAATGAAACATCACAGCATATAAACAAGTGGAAGGCAGACTAACTATGTGCGGACCAGGAAGGAAAGAAAGTCATACTACCTCATTTCTTCTCGAGAATCCTTTGCATTCAAGAATAAAAGTTTCTAGGAAAGGCGAAACCTGCACGAACCTTAAATGAAAACGATCCGGACATCCTTAACGCAAACCTAGATCTTTAAGCTATGATTACACTGTTCCAAGCTATTGATTCCTGGAAATTATTTCAGAAAATGTGAGACTGATTTCGGATGTGAAATAACGTCCCCTAATAACATATCTGAATTCTGTCGCTGCCCATATTTGGTTTTAAAGAGTAAAACACTACTTTAAAAGTAACTTAAAAATGTTAGAAATTTGGAGGTTTTGCGCAAATGTACTGTAGGATGTATTAACAATGTAATGTTTGTTGTTGCATCAATCACTTTTAAGAGAACAACCACGCTCAATACTATAGCCTAGGTTATAGGCTGTCCAACAGATTTTCTATTCTGAAGATCGTAGAACAAAAAACGCTTTATTTCTAATCTGAATGGGGGACAAAAAAAGCAAACATAGATCTAATAAGACTGTGTTGTTAGAAGTGTTCATTCTATAAAAGTATCAAATTTCTGATCATTTGGACAGTTTTCAAGATCTTTGTCCAATTTCCAATTTGGCACAATACGGCATCTATACTTGTACCAATACGATCTTTTGAAACGCGCCCAATATCATACCCTACGCCATAGGCTATACAACAAAAAGGTTCTCATATCCAATTCCGCATGTTTCTAATCTTAGTCTCAAAACGCCAAACGAGAATCTTATTTTTGTATTGTTTCTGGTATAGAATTTTTGGTCGTTTGGGCAACTTTTTAGATCGTGGTTTATTTTCAAATTTTACTTTTACTTATGTTAGTCTTCTAAGTTAACAAGATTCCATTCTTTTACCACCTCTAGTAATAAGATTTTTATTTATTTGGATGACTTTCAAGATTTTTGTCTATTTTTCAGTACGATACCTGCGTAACGACCATATCTCGGTTTTTACCCAAAATCTTTCTGCGTGAGATATTTCTACTTATTAGCAACGTCTGTAATGTTGTTGCATCAATCAATTTTAAGAAGAGAAATACCCCTTTAAAGGTGTGTGTCATCCCTTACGATTGATCTTGGAAAATCTATAGTTTATCCAAGAATTTACAAATCTAGATTAGATTCTCTTTAAGAATTTCCTGAAGATGGTCTCTATTGCGCAATCTGTATTGCCAAAGTTTTACCGTAGATATACAAAGGACGCAGGTTCAAAAATTAAAATCTTCGTTGGCAAAAAATGTCATTAGTTTGCTCTTTCTTTCTATGGATCATTTTTATCCAAGATTTTACCTACATGTGCTGATCTCTTTCAATTACTTTGTTAGGTTTCTGATTCTACAAGTCATTACTGCTTTTCCAAAAGCGAACTCTTCTTTCATAAGCAAGTTTTACATTATACAGTGTGTTCCGGAGACCTGTAGACAAAGCATGGCGTCGTTATTTGTGGACGTATCAAGAAATGTTACTAAGGAAAGCAGAGAGCAATGACTTCTAAGTTCCAAAATCGTTTTCAACTATATAAGGTGCTCCGCAAAAGCGTGATAAATAGATCGTCCTTTGATTTATTTTTATAGAGCACACTATCTATCTTGATATTTTTTATTTCAGTATAACACCTTTGGAATCTAAACATAACTGCTTCAATTGTTTGTCGCTGAATGTAACAGACATAGAATGTTCCATTTACAAAAAACCGATAGCGATGGCAATCTGTATTTTTTATCACTCTATATAGTAAATACCCTGTATAATTAAAATGATTTTAAAACAAAAGTTATCGTTCTGTATGACAACCTTTAGTTGCATTTTTCGGTATTTCTAGACTATTTTCTACTGTTTACTAGAACACCCTGTATATTAATAGCTTGCTGCTTTCTTCTTGCACATATTTGATTCGTGGAATTAACCATTAGCATCCTTTTACTTTCTTGTTAACTCTATGGTTTGCTTTTGAGATTTAATTTGATAGTCTATAAATCTGCCACTGGCCATTTCCTTATATAGTTTGAGAGACTATAGTGCAAGATTGTATTAATTATAGTGATGATAATGATTGAAGGAAAGATTAAGTATATTCTTTTCAGATTAAAGAAATTTGTTTCGATTATAGCATGGAAATTTTGATGTTCTAACACCCAGTCAGATTATGGAGGTTGCACTGTAATCATAACACACAAATGTTACCTGAATCGATACAATACATATACGAGTATGTATATATTTGAAAAGAAAAGAAATATAGTCTTAATAATGACCAATGAGCTTCAAGTCTCAAAAGTAATAACTATGTATTCGACAAAGCAACTCTATAGTGTCGTTAATTACAGGAGGATAACAAAATATAATCCTATCATGTTCAAAGATGATGTAACAAAATATATTTAAAATTTAGTCATAAATTATATTTTCTTATTTTTTTCACAATATTAATTTAGCGTTTCTAGACATTAGCTTTATGCGCATTAGATACAAATAAATTTTCACGCAGAAAGAGTCGTGAGCTTTCCGATCGACTACAGATAAGCGAACTGTATTATACCTCCTATAACAGTTCGCATACAAGTAATTTTCCAGATAGCTTAATCGTACGGTCGATACTCAGGAAAAGTCATAAAACAAAGAAGTCTGTTATACTATGAGTGATCATGATATTTAAGTACGTTCGCTGACTTTTAATCCTGTTCAAAAAACGTCTACGCATTCGTCGCATTGAGGTTTCTCTTTAATAAAACTTATTAAAGTAAAAAATCTAGTTAATTATGTAATTTTACATATTTTCGTATAATTACTCAAAAACAAAAGCTACCAACCCTCAAAATATTTGGTAGACACAATGTTCTCTTGTCTTTTACTAGTTTATGAGTAATCAAGTTTTTATCGTGGTAACTCTTCAGCTTTATTAAGTTTACCTCGTTACTTCACAGCTTTCTTAAGAAAATTTATTTATTTTCAAGCAATAAGTATAATTTTCTTTAAAAGCCGATGAACTTTTGTTGTTGCTTGCTAAGTGAACATGTTATTGTATTATTTTTATTTATTTTATAGGCAAAACGTGTTCAAATAATTTCGTAACTTTTCTCATTTAAGTTGGTTGAAAGGGAAATATCCTTCTATTCACTTTCTTCGCGCTTATCTTCTTCACAAATTACATCTTTGTAATCATTTAGGCAGTAGTTCTGCCGAGGCCGGAAAGATCATGATTCTCGTGAGTCGTGAGCCCGAGACCCTTCGCAGAATAGATCGATTTTCGATTACGAAGCCACGATTCTAATTATAAATATGTCAAAATGCGTTAACATTGTTCTACTGGAGACCAAGACTGTTTTCCACAGTAATAGAGTTATACAAAATTACATTACTGCAACCCCACTGAAGGACTACTTTTT
>VTPC01005160.1:0-22660 GCA_011009095.1 Ignelater luminosus
GGAAGTCTACAAAATTGACTGCATTTAATATAGGAGGTAAAATATGAGACCCAATTAAAGCACTTCTAATCATTCCAACTTATACATTAACACTGAATCTAAATTCATTGCTGTGCTAATGAATAAGTGAGGGTTTTCCTCAGCCCACAGATGCATACTGTGAACATTAAAGATCCCATCTCGTCTAAGCGTTGCTTTATCTGACCACAAACGTTCTCAATAAATTCTGGAACAGCATCTTGTCGATTTAACCAGCAAAAGAATTTCAAACGAAAATTTCCACAACGCACAACAGAATATTTAAAACTGTAATTGATGAATCACGAGATTGAGTTACGTCAATGCTTTTATGAGAGTATTATTGAGTACATTCACTGTCTAGTTATTTTGGTTTCATTCCATTTTAGATTTTGAACCCTCAAAATGTGTCACGATGTTAATGTTGTGTATCTGTTCAAAACGTCCTTCAGTATTCAGTGTTGCCAAAGTTACTTAGATCGGAATAGATCTACTGCACTTCATCAAGTTTTACGTCGCTATTTCTCTATATCATCTATCTACTCTGATTTTTTCTGGTCACTTGATAAAGTGCTATATATACGAGATTGTTCCGTATTTGACATTTGTTTTCGGAGCCCACATAGAACCCCCTACATATTTGTTTCGGAGCCCAACAGAAGAAGCACATAACCAACAAGTTTTTCGGGTTTGGTCTACAGTTGGCAAGCCAACAGATGGGGTTACATTTCGTCAAAATGTATCGGAATGGCTAAAAAGAGGATTTTCAACAGCTACAACTAACGTTGCCAGAACTGACCATGAATCTCAAAATCTGCAACATTTCTTATTACTGTTTCTGACGATATGTTTCAATGTTGTGACAACAATGTGCTTACCCTCTTACTAGTTCTTAAAATTCCCAAACAAGATCGTGCGCGTCGTGTTTTTCTTAGTCTTTTTTTTTCAATAGAGAACAAGTTTTTAAGTTAATATTGCTTGTGTTTACCAGCGAGCAGAATAAGACTGCTCAAAGGTTGGCTGCATTTGTCTGAAAAAACAAGTAATTGCTGACAGCACCTAATCGCCGCTGCTAGTAGCACTTGAATGAGATTATAGCTTCTGAAAAGAAGCAATACTACTACCCTAGAAATGGATTCTTTTCCGATTTTTCAGTTGGCGACACTACTTTCGTTAAGAGAGGCTTGTCAACACTGTGAGGGTTAAGAGTATTACGTATAGAACTGCAAGACGCTACTACTCAATTTCTCAGTACCTCTTCATTTACTATTCGGTTGGTATAAATATTAAACGTAATAGATGATCCCGGAGGAAAAACAGTAAGGCAATTAAACCTGATGGCCTGGAATATTTGATTCTCATTTATTTGTAAACAATATATTTTCAGATGTAATATGATAGAAACAAAGAACTACAATATTGCAAAAGTGATAATATGCAATTGTTTGCAGAAAAATGCTGTATTCTCTAAAAACTGGCTTTATTAGAAACCACCACAAGTTTTTAATAATATAAAAAAAGCTATGTACAACATTTCTAAAATATAATATAAAATCATATTGTACTTTATTATGCATGTTGCAGAACATTCTTGTATGGACTGCATTTATTTTTGAAGCAAATTCCTCCAAACTTTATACATTTAAATTCTTTTTCCATAGTAAGAACATAAATGATAAAAACGAAAACCATCAGCCATTCAGAAAATGTCGATACCAGGTGAGCAGGGTAGCCTCCATCTTCGCTTGTCCACCAAACGCCCTCGTCTCCTGCGATTCAATTTTTTTAGAATTTTAATTTTGCCGCGTTTCTTTAAAACATTAAATTACAGTAAAAAATGTTTTGTAGACCTTACCTTCAAAATCTTTACCGGCTAAGGAGGCGCCAACGAAAGTTCCAAGAAAGAAAACAAAGAATAATATTGTTAGAAATATTCTAAAATATAAAATCCTCATGCCCGTTTGGTATTCTGGAAACTCTTTATATACAGGTAGTAGTCCAAATGCAATTCTTGTCTGAAATCACGAAATATTAGGTCCAGTCAGATAAGATTCTTTTAGGCTTTGACAATGAACAAAGTTTCAAGAGGATGAAACTGCTGCAAATCTATTGACTACTTAGTAGACTTTTTTGTTTCACTCAACTCCTAAGCAATCGAAAAAAATTTTTCAAAGGTGAATATCTTCGAAATTAACTACGACTAAATTGCATATAACAATTTGGTAGGGTATTAAATTCGATATGTGAACCATAATAGGTGGAAAGCTCTTCTGACGCGAACGGAAAAAGTAACACAGAGGAGGATTAATTGACTGTAACGTTACCTAGGCTGGCTCCTAAATGGCAAGAATTGTATACCTTGCATAACAATTGATATTAACTATTAGGATATCTGTGAAATTCTATGGCTTTCCTGATTTGTTTGGTGAACAACAGAAAAATGATATTGAAATAAGCAATGGACGAATCTTCACACAACACGCTGTTGTGGTCTGATCTTATACATCGCTCAGAAATGTACATGTGTTAATACACACTTCTTTGGATGACATGAGGCATAAAAAGAAGTTGACAGCAGCTACAAGAAATATTGCCAGTGCTGACGATAGGACTCAAAATCTGATGATTTTACTAATTTCTGACGACTGCCATGTGCGTGTAGATCACTTACATGTGATCTACATCTACATCACACACTATGTGCCAACAACCATGTTTTTCTGCAACAGTTTAGCGGAGAACCCACACTTTCAAAAAACAAGCGCTCTGTTTCATTTATTCTAACCAATTGCTCGTCCCCAGAAAGTATTGAGCAAAACAAAATTATTTTTTTAGCCATATCAATGCATTTAGAGCTACATCTTGAAAATTAGTTCATTGTTAATTATTTTATTTGATTGGCCTATTGTTGGCTAGGAGGTAAGAATGTACCTGTAGTATCATATAAAAGACTCCAATCCCGAATGCCATAAGAGCACCAACAACGTGCGTTAAAAGAACAAACTTTGTACCATCAGGACTAGTATCTGACTGGAAATTAGCAACTAAACAAATACCAAGAGCAATAACGTTTCCTAACCAAAACCCTGCCGTGTTCCATCTTTGGCTTAAGTTTGCTTTGCCAGTTTTCAATGCAATATCAACTTGGCGATAACGAATATAAAAAATTATCCCGGCTGAAAAGTTTTGATTAAAGTAATGTATTTTACTAAATATGAATAATACAAATACAGCTTAATACAACAATTAGTATATACCAAAAAGAGCTCCAAAGTTCAGTAGTACTCCGAAAACACTGCTAGCTGGGGGGTATGCTCCAGTTTCGCTGATGTATGGAAACAGTGGGTATACAATTTTTAGGCCTACTGAAACCACGTACCTGAAACGTAAGGCAGCTGATATACTTTTCACTGATTTCTGTAATTTAAATTAATAAAAATAATACTTTTAATTCAATGAACTATAACTGATATACGTCATACGATACAACTAAAATAAGTGTTGTATATATAAACGGTTTCAGTGTTTGTAAAAGATCAAGTCACTGAAATAGTACTTAATTCTTCTATCAATACAATAGTGATAGCTATAGGTGACTACTACCATAACTCCTGAACGTTATTTTCCAATTTTCAAAAAAAATGAAAGTCGTTTTAGAAGTATGTGATTGTCTTCAGCCTTATAAAGTCACATAAAGCTGCTTAATAAAAGCACCTCTGGGCGTGAGAATTCTACTATGTATAAAGTGAATTCTTTTTATGTTTAATATAGGAGTGGAGAAACCGTTGCAGCTATACAGAAAGGGTACGATAAAATTTAGATTTTACGAGCTCCATTCAAAGCAGTTTTTGTTTTGAAAAAAGTAGTTCATGCTTAATGATATTTGAAGAATTTGTATAATTTCTTTATACGCATTTAGCTGTATGTAGTAGATATTAAAAATTATGTTTTCAGTAAGTTAGTCTTTGATTAGAAATTTAATAATAAAAGACGCAGTTTATTCAAAATATGGGTTTTGTTTTCTATTTAATCTAATACAGAACATAAACAGTACATTTTATACAGGCCCCCCGTAAGCGGGCGTGCAGGGCGTGCACCGCACGTGGGCGGCAAATACAGCAATCTCGTCATGTTCATACTCATTCTCATTGATCAGTACAGCATTATAATAGACGTTTACTTGTTATAACAACAGTTTTTTATTTGTGTACATAGCATTCAGTTATCGAAGCTGGTTGATTGTGAGATAAAGTACCGATACCAAACAAAAGGTGATCGCAAATTGAGCTTAATAACGATTTTATCTCTGCTAGAGGCGCTGTTGATCTACAAGTTTAAACGTCAGTTTTACTAAATTGAGGGAAGGAGCCAAACCAATTGCCTTCAAAGCCAGTTATCTACACCACGGCCTGTATGTTTAGTCGGCATTGAGAAGTGACAAGATTCTCTAGTAGAACTTCTACATATCTTTTCAAAAAACGGAAGGCTATTTTAATGTACTGTTAATTAAGTATTTTGAGTTATTCAAAACTATGGGAAATAAAAGCAACAAGAAAAGAAGAGCCAACGTTATAAAATTAATGTCTGTTGTACGTTCTGCGAAAAAAGGTTAGCATTGAATTATAGAGCAACTTTTAGAGAGTGATGTTAAAATTGATTTTACATCTATTGCAAAGCATTATTTATATAATCATCGATTGTTTTATGATACCTGAAATCAATGTTTATTACATTTAATAGGCAAAATGAATTTGCGAGAAATGAATCAACAAGTCTCTGCTGCGCAACTGACTAAGAACAACCGTCAACAAGTCAAAGCTTCACGTGAGCCCCTCAAAATCAAAATGAAAATTGCTTGGCCATCGCAGATATTCAAGAGGCTTCTACCAGTTCTGTTACCCAAAAAGACTACTATCTGGTAAACGTATTGTAAATATTTCCCATTTGTTTGGTAAAATTATATCATTTCAGTATCATGGATTATTTTCATGTTAAACAGTACTCTCGAGATTGTGTCTGAAAATCGTGTTGAATTAGTGTGTAGTTTTAAGGTAGGATGTAGAAATTGTCATAACACAAAAGCTATAACATCAGAAGCAGTGTCAACCGATATAATAGATGTCAACCAGTCCTTTGTGTTAGGAACCATAAGTACTGGTGGTGGTTATTCACAACTTTCACAACTGCAGAAAATTACAGCTTACTGTTTTTTTGCATGAGTTCCCACAAGTTAAAAAAAAACCAAGAACTGATATCATCGTTCATTAAAGAAATATCTTGGGAGTTAACAGAACAAGCGGGAATAGAAGAATATAATAAAGCTGTGGAAAGAAACCACGTTGATAAAAATAGAACTCCTTACATTACAGTTATTGCTGACGGTGGATGGAGTAAACGTTCGCATAAAATGAACTACGATGCACTTTCTAGTGTAGCTGTAATTGTAAGCCAAAAAACCGGTAAAGTTTTGTATTTAGGAATTCGGAATAAATTTTGTTGTATTTGTAGCCGCGCTAAATCCAAGAATATTTAACTCTCCAGCACGTATGTTACAAAAATTGGAATGCTCTCTTGACTGGCATGGAGTCAAACATAATTGTTCAAGGTTTTCGGCAAAGTGTGCAAATGCACAATCTAAAATATGTCTATTTAGTTGGAGAAGGTGACAGCAATGTTTCTCGTAAATTATCGTGCAGAAGATAAAATGCCGAAATCATCTACTGCACAATTTTTGTAATAAATTGAAGGAACTAGCGGGGAAAAAATTAGCTCTTGTAAGACAGATGTTCCAATATCTTTACGTAGAGTGTTTCTCAGCAATATTAAAAGAATGCAGTAGAATATACAATCTGCAATAAGTTATTAAGTTGATCAAAATGTTCCCCATCATGAAATAGTCCAAAGGTTAAGAAAGAATATTATAAACAATCCGTTGCATATTCTTGATCAACTATGAAGCCTACCTCTCTTAGGGTAAGAAGGAAAATAAAAATAATTAGATACCCGATATGAAGACTTGTGGTCTGTTTAATGGTGTAATGACGAACACTACAAGTCTATTCTTGTAAAATTGACTGGAGAAAAACGAAGTAATGTTTCATCAAGACATTCTTTTAATACAAGATGCGAAGCTGCTGTAATAAAGTACAATGCAACTCCAAGAGAACTACCTAGACTTGTACATAAGAAAGCGGTACAAACTAGCCCTGGCGAACATACAAAAAAATTCATCCACCAAAAGAGAAAGGAAAGGGAATGGTTTCGATCTCGGAAACAACTGCTTCCGCAAACCAAGAAAAAAAATTAAATCTGCCCCTGCCAATCGTGAATATGGTCCTGAAGCAAGTTAATCTCTAAACGAAGAATATTTTGCAGAAAAACGTAAAGAATTTTTAGAAAGCTTAGTTTTAAGTGAATATGATATTCTTCAACTAGAGAGAGCTACTATAGGACAAAGTAATTGCTTGTTGTGGAAAGAAGAACGTACAAAACGATTAACTGCACCATTATTTGGTACTGCCTGCAAACAAAAAACAACAACACATATTTCTTTTCTGTTGTATAACATGCTACATTTACTGGAAATAAATCAAAAAAATGGTGTACTAATCATGAGGGTGTTGCAATCCGTACATTTTCAAATTCTACAAAAAAACTGTACAACTTGTGGGCTTCTTGTAGACAGAGAAAAATCATATTTGACAGCTTCTCCGGACGGGCTTGTTGACACTGACGGTGTAATAGAGGTAAAATGTCCTGCTATTGCTGCTTCCTGTACAATTAAAGAAGCTATTGAGTAAAAAAAATTTCTTTTTTGCTATTTGAAGGAGATCAAATTAAGCTGAAAAGAAATCATTCGTACTTTTATCAAGTACAAGGCCAATTTTATATAACTCGAAGAATTTCGTTGTTTGGTCACCTTTCAGCATGGAATTTAATATAATTACAAGGGATGACATTTTCTGAGACAATAATACGGCTGACAAACTTAGAAACTTTTATATGAAATGCATTTTACGCGAATTGATAAATCCTCAATATAACAAAAAGTTTATAAAAGACTTGCGCAAACAAAACTAACTAGAAAAGCTGTTTTGAAAAAAAAACAACTTAAGCTAGCTTTGGAATTCATGTTTGGGATACAAATACACAAATCCGTACATTTCAAAGCCTACTTGATCTTTTTTACAATTGATCACTCGTTATAGTAGTATTATTGTTAAAGTGGAACTGAAATTTGATTGTCAATTTTGCTAACAGATTACATTTTATAATTAGTAATCAAAATGTTCACTCAAGAACAGGCCGTTTTCTTGATTGTATCTTACTTTCGTAATTCTCGACGTTAATTTAATTAATTTAGGCTTGCTTGTAACGAAAGACATTTTCAACATCTTGTATAATGGTGCATAAAGGTCAAGTTTGACAGTTTCTAAATGAATTTTTTACGTTTATTAGTTAGGATTTTAGAACTTTTCACTTACGAAAACAATTATCACATGTAAACGTTAAATTTTATCACTTACGAAAAGGCTTCGCAAATATCAAAGTTCGACGCTAGAAAATTCCATTTTTCGAATGTGAAAACGTTTTCACTTCAACTGCCACTTTTCGTAAGGTGAAAAGTTATAAAATCGCACCTTATGTGAATGTTATTACTTATTTATACATCGTGTTCGTTTTAACATTTGCTATAGGAAATTAGTATGGGAAATCTGAAATATGCCAAATAGTTCGTTCTCGAATAAAAGTCGATGAAATTAATAGTTGCAATCGATAGATAAGATATTCTAACGTACTGTCCAACAATATTACCCTTAATAACAATCCCAATTCTTCAGAGATTATAAATTCATTAATTACTTGCAAAACATTAATTTAAAAGCCGAAAACTGAAAAGTCGACGCGACTTGCCTCCGTGGTTCAATGGCTATTACTGCTTGCTAAACCGCACGGGCTCTTCGAATGCAAGATCGAACCCCATTACAAGTAAACTTTTTTTTTAAATTTTATTTGTCATTAATCTTTAATTTAATAACAATTTAAATAATTTGTTATTATTCTTGTATTTGAAAAACGTACAAGAAATAATTAATTAGAAATGAAATCTGATGATGCTTTTTCATACTGCATACAACAAAAACCAATTTTTACAATATTAGTACAATATTAAGGGTAATATTTTTAGATAGTACGTTAGAATATCTTATCTATCGATTGTAACTATTAATTTCACCGACTTTTATTCGAGAACGATCTATTTGGCATGTTTCAGATTTTCCATACTAATTCACTATAGCAAATGTTAAAACGAACACGGTGTATGTATCATGTAAGCAAAGAAAGATGTTTTTATATTCATAGCCAACCTGACGTAAATATTTTTGGGGCACTCGTTAGCTAAAACGTAACACAATATTTTGTTTGAGAATTTGCATTTATGTTACTAAAATGTTACATCTAAAATAATTTTTCCGCAACATTATTTTCCCTAATCCAGGGAATAGAGGTTGAAAATTAGGCCTTAGTTTGAAAAAGGTTATGTAGTTCTAATTTTTTGATATGCCGTGTATATCGGTGCCCAAGTGAAAAATTCAAGTTTTCGACCTCGTCACCCATGTGCGGGCGCCGTGCTGCGCCAAAAAGTATCAAAATTTCGGAATTTTTTCAGTTTTCCGGTAATATTTTTTTACCAACGCATTACAGAGAAAGACGGTTTGATTAAAAGTTGTAGAACATTGCACTTGCTACAACTTTTGTATAAAAATTGTTTTTGTAGAACGATTAGGTAGATAGTTACGCCTCATCAAAGTTACCAGTTTTTCGTAAAATAATATTTTTTTGAGATTATTGATTATTTTTAAACAATCTAGATCTTGAGCTGAGAAGTACTAAAAGTGCTGAAAGGTTCGGAAGAGGACACATGACACTTCAAGTGATGTAATTTTTAATGGGTCAACTATTGCTCAAATGTCACAGGAGAAATTCTTAGCAAATGAAAATAACAAACGTCGCTTTATTTCACTCCTGAAGGAGACGTTCATACAAGGCAATGTAGCTGTGAAGCAGGCAACGGAACATCTGCTATATTCCTCGCTGCAGAGTATGACTCTGTGGAAATCATCGGGGAGGACATTGATTCGCTAGTTCTTTTGACAAGTTTGGCTCAACATCTCCATGTTTATTTCCGAAAACCTAGAAGAAGTAATATTCCTGATACATTGTCCTCTGCATCATCCTACAAGTACTCAGTACTTGAAAATCTCCTTGTTCTTCACGCTTTAAGGGGGTGTGACAACATGTCTTCCCTGTTCGATTTTGGAAAAAAAAGTGTTTTTGCACGACCGCTTATAAAGTTGGCGCTTACCAGCTCGTTGTCAATGTCAAAAGTTGACAATTATAAACATTTGCAATTAATTTGAAGTATCGATGTCGTAATGAAATTATTATACGTTCCTATGACTTTATTTTTTAATCTACCGTCAATAGTTTTTTTCATTATTTTCTTTAAAATACAGTCGTGCAAAAAGTATTCTGTATAACTCGAGTGTAAAGCGTCGTTTTTGAACTCGTAGGGTTTCTAGTAAGAGCGACTCGTTCAAAAACCTTTACTTTACACTCTTGTTATATAAATAACTATTATAATAGTGATTCAAAAAACCAAGTTAGCCGTGTTGTCTACATTATTTGGTTAGTTTCCCAAATTATGGTTTTGTCCTGTTTAAAAGTGTTTGTCGAATTCAAGTTCGTAGAATAATTTGTTTAAAAAGTCTTACACTCCTTTTCTGTACCTAAAAATGAATAATAGAATTTTCGAAACAGAACAGAATCCACAACAGGGAGGGGTGGAAGTTGGAGAGGAGGGCAACACCAGGTGGTGACGCTTTTTCTATTTTTCCCCCCTTGTTATCCCATCGCGATCTTTTGTTCACAAGCCTTTTACGACAAAAATTTCAAAAAGTATCATTTTTACGAAAAATTGGTAATTTTGATGAGGCGCAACTATCTCCTAATCGTTCTACAAAACCATTTTTCATACAAAAGTTATAGTAAATGTAATGCTGTACAACTTTTAATCAAAACGTTTTACTCTGTAATGCATTGGTAAAAAGATATTATCGAAGAACTGATACAAGTCCGGAATTTTCATGTTTTTTGGCGTTCGCACAGAGGCGACGAGGTCAAAAACTTGGGTTTTTCACTAGGGCAGCGATATACACAACATATCCAAAAATTAGAACTTCATAACCTTTTGCAAGCAAATATGTCTCTATTCCCTGGACTATTATGGTGATATTTTTATTTTTCAAAAAGCTTTATATTTAAGAATAAATTATCTGTGTGATAGCAAGCTCCAAATCTATTTTATTTATTTATATGTCCAAAACATCTTGCAAATGGTCAAAAAGTTATTAAATAAATTCAATACGATTTTTCAAAAAATGTATATCCATGCATTACGTTGAGACGTTGCTATCACTGTTTGTTTAATGTAACATTGCTGGACTCGGTTTGTGTAAGCTTATTCGACTTCATTTGTTTATATGTTGCAGTTAGATAATTTATTGCTGCTACGTATTATTATTGTTTCTCTGGTAGATCATTTATTTTGTTTAGTACATATTGCTATTTTGAATAAAACACTGTTTTAAACCTATTAAGGCCAGCCTGTGCTCTTTTATAATGCTCTAAACCCCCTATACCATATTACCATATGGCATAGGAGGTACTTTACAAAAACGGTCATCACCATTTTGTAACACTCCTGAAACTTAGTCAATGAGGTGCATAAAGCCTAAAAGGATTCGAGTAGTGGCATTCCCGCTCTGAATCTCAGAAATTATAAAAAATACATTACTTTTTATTAAAGTGCGCCATCTTAGTCGGGTCTACCATACTTATAGAAAAAGAACAAAATATGTCCCTGAGTTCAAACTCCACCCATAAGTAGTACTAGTGTACATCCCTCTTTGTGAAAATATTTAACCTCCTTTCAATCGAATTTATATCTGAAAATCAAAATTTTTATAAATGTCGAAATGAGGCTTAGATTTCAGCCTTTGGGAAGGAATTTAGACAACGCAAAGGAAGTCTGTTCTATGCTGAAAAGAATGGCCTTGTCTCCAGTCCCTAAGGCAAGTAAAAATCGAGATATTCTAGATTCTGTAAAGTTCTGAAATCGTCAGGTGTAAACAAAAATTATTAGAAATAAATTAATGCCCATTTTAAACTAACAACACAAAAAGTTAAGGTATTTTAAAAGGGTCGAGCAACCTATGTTGGACAGCTTCGTATAGAATGACCCTAATCTAACTTGTGCTTTATTTGTGTTTATTCAGGAAATTGTGATTGGTACATCTAAAACGTCATTCACTGTGAGTTCAGTACAATAATGAAGACACAGTGTAAACAAAACAAACTAATCGGGAAATTTATTGATAACGCATTCGACACCACAAAAACATATGAGTATACGTTAAAGAGAATCTTATCTTTTAGGGGAATCCTTGACAGGTTAGAACCTTAGTAATAGTTATTCGTATTTGTTTAATTGGACCAAATAAAGATTGCATTCCACGAATAATTGATTTTTTTAAATTTTGCGGAATCAATTCTAAGTGTATTTTTCAAATTTTGTGTAATTCGTAACTTTTACTACATTAAGGTACTTACGTTATTATGAAAGTTAATATTATCCATATACTCGTTAATATTGGCCAATAAAATAACTTAAATTTCATTTTTATACTATGACCGAGTTATCTGCAAGGTAAAAATTGTTTTGAATCAGGCACTTACTAACTACACGTTTAATTAAAAACAAAATACTTACATTTAAGCTGTGGATAAAGATTTTTCTCAAAAAGGCACTTATTGCATCACAATTCTTATAGTGAACTACAAGATGTTTATATAAGTATTTTAGTTACAGAAAAAGAGGGAAATTAAAAAGGTTGCACATGACCGATAATTCTAATTGTCTATAGTACGATGAGTACACAGGTTGATAAGTATACTAAAATAAATCCATACTATCTATTACAAAATTTACTGATATCTGTATGTTACGCGCACCATCTAGTTTAATGAAAACCCAACGATTTTAATAAAAAAAAGATTGTGGAAGAATTCGAGACTTCTTATTAATCTGCACTTATTTAAATGACTTTATTTTTAGATAAAATATTTTACAAATATAATCCTGGTTTTATAATATCCAATTCATTTTAAGTACAATTGTGCCGGTACAAGGAAAATATTATATTAACAATTTGCTGAAATGCTCTCTTGTGCACCATTTTTCAGACTGGTACTTTTATTTGTAAATCTTATTTCATCAAATTCTAAAGATTTAAATTCATTTGTATAAGTCAAAACGTAAAGGAGCATAAAAATCACTAAAATCCATTCTGTGAAAGTTGATGCTAAGCGTATTTGAAAACCACCATCTTTTTCTGTCCACCAGGTAATATGTTTCCCTGCAAGTCAAAGAATTATTTGGATAACCCACAAATATTTTGATTGGTTTACCTTTAAATTCGTTTCGAGATATAATACCACAAATTCCAACCACACACAGCAATGGAAATAGAAAAACAGACAAAAATATCCTTAAATAGAACAAATTTTTACTAATTTCAGGATAATGTCTAGTCACACTTATTTGACGTAGACTTGCGTATGATATTTTAGTCTGAAAAGTATTGCAGATTTATGATTACGATAAAACATAATAGTATGCTGACCTACTTGAATTAAGAAATATGCTGAACCCAAACCAAATGTTAGATTCGCACCCAGGAAATGCACAGCCATAACACCTGTTTCTTGAAAATTAGCTACCATACTAATACCTAAACTGATAAAACCTGCTAACCATAGTGCTATAGTGTTCCATCTTTTTGATAAGTCTAATTCTCCAGAATTTATACCAAAATCCACTTGACGGTAACGTATGTACAACGTAATTCCCACTAAAACATAATAAATCTTAGCGAATGCATTTAACAAAACAAAGACTAATTGCTATACACAATTTATTTTGAAGGTTGTGTTTTAATTAATAATAATAATTAGTTAGTCTATTTATTTGTTCATTAATTTCTACACAAGCTGTTACACGAATGTTTGAAATTCTAAAATTAGCAAGAAATACGCAAATAGTTTGCCGTGAATTATGACTGTGAAACTAGCATATTTAGGTTAACAAAAAATAATATTACAGAAAATGAAAATAAACAAATTATGTTCCGATTATAAATTTACAGTAACTTGAAGCCTCTTTCGTTGACGTCAGAACTGCCCTACATCCTATAATTATGAAGGCGTTCTCATCACTGTTTATGTACGAGTTGACAACTCTGAAGGAATATTAATCACTAATCACAAGGTATTTATTATTTCTATTATGTCAAATATATATATTTATACTTTTTTTATAACAGATCTTACAATAATAAAAAGATTTTGTTTATTATTACTTTATGTTCTGCAAATAATAGCTAACTACTTACTTGCAAGCGCCCCAAAATTAAACAGCTGTCCAAATATGCAGCTTTCTGGAATTAATGTTCCTGTATCGCTGATATACGGGAAGAATCCGTAAACGTGCCCATTTAATACTGATAGTAAATATCTGAAACAAAAATATATTTTTAATTAGAACAATTTAAGTTGGTTAATCATTTTTGAGGTTTGTTGTATTATGAATTTACATTCTCTAAATTGTTCAATATAACATGTAGTATTTGTTATTAAAAATTTCAAGGTAAAGTTAATATTATTTACGTAAACATGCAACAACATATTCTCTGATTGCTATAAATTACCTGTTTTTTGCTTCCCACACAATCAAATCGTTTTAGAAATTCTCCAGTGCAATAATACCTAAGTATTAAAAGAATATTTTTAGTTAAGCACTGCCGAAGAAATTAATTATAATTATTAAGTTATTACATTAATATACCGGGTGTTATATTAAAAACTTTCCAACTCGTATACTCTACTTATGCCTCCCCTGATATATTATGTAAGTTGATCATTTCTTACTCATTTTTCAAACATAAAATGGTATCCTATAGTTAATAAATTACTAATCCGCATGAATTTATTTCGTCCCAAGGGGTCACACCCACACAGCTACAACAAGCAGGCACAAGAAATAATAAAATATTACTACCGCGCCCCCTGATCAAGTTAACTTATTAAGGTGTTAATTAGAATTGAGGTTCTGAACAATTATCGGAGTTTGACACCTTGAAAACCGCTTTAGTCACCCTTCCGATTCTGACCATCTATGATCCCACTGGTGCGAGTGTACTGGGATTGGCTGGCATACTTCTACAAAAATACCAGATCACGTTTAGGCCAGTGGCCTACTACAGCAAGCAGACTACGGACATCGAACAAACATCTCGCCATTTTGAACTCGAAACGCTAGCTGTAGTAGAAGCTTTTTAAGAAATCTCGTGTGTATCTGGTGGGCAGAAAGTTTAGAGTAACGGCAGACTGTAGTGCCCCCAGGATAGTCTTTTTTTTCTGCAAGAGTACAACTTTGATATAGATAAACATGTTGATTGCCTCAGCAGAAATCCACCGAAACAAAAAGACTCTATCGTCCTGGGGGTATTGCACATAGAGCCAGCTGACTGGATGCTTTCTGCCCAGTGGTAACAGATGAGAAATCAAGTGATATTCGGGAGGTATTGTCCAAACCACCCCAAGCTGATTATGAAAGACAAATATATAAAAACTAATGTTTGCGTAATAACCATCACAACAGCCGGCATTTGATCGATAGTTCCACGCTGAATGCGACATGTAGTACAAAGTGCACACGACGAGATGGGTCATTGAAAAATTTACTTGAACATTATTGGTTTGCCAGAATGCAACGGTATGTGGAGCAATATATTGCATGTTGTCCCCCATGGCTATATAGAAAGCAACCAGTTGGACGCAAACTTGGATTCCTGCACGTCATTCCAAAAGTTCCATCTACATAGACCTAGTCCTATTGAAACGGCTAAGCGAAAACAATGTTACATAATTGCCGTGGTGGACGCCTTTACTAAATATGTAGTGTTAGACGCAGTACGCTAAATATGTTGTAGGATTGCTCATAAAACTTTTTTCTATGTATGGAACGCCCCAAAAACTCATTTCCAATTGGAGCAGTGCGTTTACGTCGCGTAAGTTTAGCAAAATGTGTCGCGATACAGGTATACAGCATATTGTGACCGCTGTTGCCACTCTGAGAGCCAATAAACAAGTTAAGCGTTACAACGCTACAATGACTGCTAGTTCAGCTGCACTCACTGCTAATAACGATTGGGTGCAATTTAGACTAAACAATACCACAAACCGCGTCACGCTTTAGACCCCGAGTGAGTTACTAATCGGATACAAACCGAAACTCATCACCACTGCGGCCCTGATAGTGGAAACAGACATCTCCGATCAAGTCCAAGCAGACTTTATGATTATAAAATCGTCACCGCAAGGCAGCTGTTGACTATCAGAAGGGCAACTTGATATTTGTCCAGAAGAATGTAACCGCTGAAAGTGCCAGCAGAAAGCTCAAACCAAAGTATATGGGACCAATGGTTGTGAAGCAGGTCCTGCCCAAGATCGCTACAGGGTTCCACTAGAAGCATGAAGTATGAAAAGGTGGATTCAACCTAGAGGAGTATCGGACGACATCTCACGAGAGTGACGGAGACAATGTTCCAATGAGCTTCTCTTCAAAATGACAGCGGGAAACTCCCAGATAATAGACGTTCTAGAGGATGAGGGTGACCTAGAATGGTCGAATTTAGAGTCCACCTAGGCTTTCCCTGATATGATATGTAAGTTGATAATTTGTTAGGTATTTGTCAAAGATAAAATGGTATCCTACAAGTAATAAATAGACAGCTGAAACAAGCAGGCACAAAAAATAAACAAATCCCAAATTTTAGAAATAGAATATGTAAAAAGTCAGTCGTAAATGGGGGGTCGGTGTGTCAAACACGACAGCTCTCTCTCTCTCGAGCTGCCTTTACGTCTTTTGGTAAGGAACAATTTAATGCATAACCAATATGATAAGTGCATATGCTACTTTGTTTTAATCAGTATCCTGATTGTTATTGTTGTTATGGCTTTACTGCGTGTATTGCCTCTTATTGATTGTTATTAATGTTGTTATTGATGTAGATTTACTGTGTGTATTTGCCACTTAGTGGTCTCGTGTTCTTTACAGTGAATGAAAGGGACACCCGTTGCTTAAATAGTTGTTACTGAGTGTAGCAAAATCATTATTAAAACCACTAAATATACTATGTGCCTGGGGTTGCACGGTAGTCTACTTCGACCTGGGGGCCAGAGAGTCTTGCCCAGTGGTCCTTACTGGACCAAGGGCGCTTGAACCCCTGCTGGTTCTTGCACGTCAACAGTATCCGGGGAGGTGATTGATATGACGGTAGTAACACCTGGTCGTCCAACATTTTGTTGGATGGCATCTCAGCCCAATAAGCGCTTGTTACAGGTCACCATGATCGAGGTGATGCACTGAAGATAACAGCCAGTGAGCACCAGAATACGATCTTCTAGACGCGACGAGGGCAATAAATTTACTTTAAAGGCATTGAATTTATTTGCATAATATATCGCCTCATCTAACCAAGTATTAATGGGTTGTGACGGAAGTCGAACGTTTGGTAACTTTTCCTTACAGGTGCTTTCAAAAACGATTTAATTTACTTTCTCTAATTACTTTGTTTATGAAAGGAAATTAACTTCTGATAATCTCCGCAACTTGTTCAACCTATGGGCTCGGAACCGCATTGAGTAAGAAGAAATTCGTTAACCTATCATTAATAAATCTGGATATCGTATTACTATTCGTCTTATCTAACTGCTTCATATATATTAAGAATGGTTTTGTTGATATTAATTCATGCAACACTTCAATGATAAGACCCGCCACGTATCTTCCGCATCCATTTGTGGTTTCATCGGCCAAAAACCAGATGAAACTATTTACAATTATCTTTCTGATTTCGTCCAATACTTTTTTGCAAACTACTTTTTGATAGTATTTTCTTCTTACAGAAGTTTTTTAGAAAACTACTAAATACAGGATTATGTAAGTTTTTCATTGGAATATGGCATATATTAGGGCATTACATAAATCAAAATTAAATGCATCTTTCTCATTTTTGACAGAACTTGCAGTGGCTACTGCTTCGAAGACTGTCTATTGTTTAGCCGAATTTGTTTCCGACCTCTTAAATTTCCTTATGCTGTTCGGTTTTAGTTTGTTGAATGACATTGTACTTTTGTCAGATTGAATCTATTAAAACATGAATGTTACTGCAACTAAGTGTCTTTAAAATAGAAAATAAAATCTTACCATTTTCATACATATAGTACAAAAAAGTTTGCTGTCATCATAACTCAAATGTGGAATATTTCTGATCCATTCTTTTACTGTGTTTCTCAGGAAATACTATAACTGTATAATACTTGATTTTCATTCATTTTAAAACTGTGCTTAATGAGATAAAAGAATATTTGTTACGTTTACAACACTTCCGATTTTAAAATTAGAATGCATCTTTAAATTTTTTTATGTGCTGAAAACTTCACAAGTGTCGGGTATGGACTATTTTCACTGCTAGAAATAGCAGAGAAAAAACTGTATTGATGAAAAGAGAGAAGAAATAAGCATTAAACAAGAAAATAGCAAAAAGTTGGAAAAAAAGGGCAAACAAAGCATGAAGAAATCTTGTACAATAAATCGAATCCTAAAGAATAGCACAATTGCTACAAATTTGCATTCTACAGTAATAACCCTAAAACGCGTTTAATACTGTGGTAACTCATGGAACTTCAACACATTTAATTTTTGTTGCAGGATTATAAGCAAGTCCCCGAGAATTAACTATTCAAATCCCTGTGGTACATGAACCAATTCTTCATCCTGTATTTATTTTATTCTATTACAATCTATTCTAGTCTGTATGTACTGACTGTGAATTGTTAAAGTTTGTAAGAAAGAGCAAAACATTGTTATTGCAATATTTTATTAATAAGATACAAAAAGTGGTTAGAATAGTATAACAGGGCAACATTAACAAGGCTATACCCCCTTACAGATGCTTTTTTTTAAACAAAATTATTTTCTAGAAGTCATCGTAATTACATTGTTATACGATTAATAGGTACAGATAAGATTCTGTGGATTAGTTTCCTATTTCTCATTCTGACATAAGTAATAGCAAGGTTTTAGTCATTTTGAAATCCATTATTAAAAACTGTTAATGCATCTAGATTTATTTCTTTTTAAGCCAACCACTTTTAATTTTCTTATTTAAGCTGGGCAAAGGTAAAAAGGAGATTAATAATAACGCAGATAAAATTATTCTTATCAAATTAAACCAGTACGCTTTTATTATTTTGTTAGAGATAATTGATAAACTTGAAATTTCAATAAAAAAATTTCAACAACCTACAATGATGTATTATTCTAATTAGTGTTAAATATTTAATTAAGATGTACAGAGAGTTCCATTATAGAAATGTTAATATATGCTGCGACTTAGTTTTGGAACAATTTGTATAATAAAAAGCTGCTTCTGCATAACTTTTACATATGCGATTTTTCAGAATTTTTACAAATAATTGGATGAGCCAAAATTGTTTAAGAGAAAGGTATGCATCGTCATAAGGAATCTACTTTGAAAATTTGTCTATGTTGTTTCAAAATACTTTGTATATTAATTCTAACTGGCAAAAGTAATGGATAAATAATTATTGAAGATATAATCAAGTCATTACCAAATTTCTTTTTTATGTATATTATCTCTGTATAGAGTGCGTACTTGTGATTATCTATCTATATGTATCTAATCATTCATCTAAAGTTACTATGAATCATGTTCCTACCGTTTTACCTAATGTCATTATTGTAATGTGTTTGCTTAAATTATGAATTTTAATAAAGATTTTTATGTTTACAAAGCACCAAGCTCGGATTGTTATTAAATGATAAGCTCTGAATATTTGTCTTATATTTCACAGAAAAGTAGCAGGTGGTCCAAATTCGAGATAAATGCATTGTACTCATCAAGCGGTTTCATCTTCGTCATTTAGAAACTGGAAAATAATACTTTTAGAATTTGTTTAGAGTTAAGTAACTTCTCTAGATTTTTATTTTACTCAGTTGGTTTCGAGTTATAACAAAGAAAATAATTTTTTAAATGGTAAGCAAATTGAATTCACCGTTTTTCAGCTTCCAGAATATATTACGGTTTGTTATATTCATTTTAAGCACTAACAAAGGCATGAAAATATTAACGCAACTTGCATAATCTAGCATGCTATGATTCCAAGAGAAACCAAAACAATTCAGGTCGTTAATAACAAAAGGCGATAGAAAATATTTTTTTGTAAGAGAATAAAAGCCAAATAGCTGCATTCTAAAAATTCGTGCTATATGTAAAAAGAAAGAGAATTCAAAATCTAGACGGTGCAATGAATATTTTTGTTTCTCTTGAAAGTTTTAGCTAAAAAATCACAGCAACAGCAATTTGATATTTTTGATGCTTTTGTTTTGTTTGTTTTTACCTATTTACAATATTTCATAAAAGCCTACTTCTTTAATTAACAAAATTAAAAGAATTGGCTTCCACTTACGACCGGATAGCATAGAGAAGAGCTATCAGAACTCTTATCGTATTCGCTTCCGTTTCAATTGTTTAAGAAAGTTTCGAATAATATTTTTATTAAGAACATCCTTATAGTAATTTAAATTTTATAGTGCTATGTAAGAAAATAATAGTAGTGTGCTATGAAACATAGGTGATCCCATACATTTCATTTCATTGAATAGGTTCAAAAATAACAGTCGAAAAACATAAAAAAAAATATTTCCCTTTTATTTTAATACAAGAAAAACTAGAATTTGTGGACAGAAGACCGGCATACGCTTTTCCCATGGGAAAGTTTTCCAGTGAAATTTTCTAAGAATGACTAATCGCCACAAGATTCGAGTACATCTCAGGAAGAATTCTCTAAACAAAATTAATACAAGTGCAGTTGAATATTCTTTGTTTTTTCACTCTCAACCCCCCCCCCCCCCCCCCCCGGGGCACGTAGGAAGAAGTATCTTTTCCGGGATATTTCCGGAACGAAACGTCCCAGTGAGATAGGACTTGTTTTATCGTAAATGGGACGTAATGATAAACCCGGGACGAATATATTGGAAAGTCAAATTTTGACCGCCTTTGAACCATCGTAATTAGCCATAGTAGCGTTGTTTTGAAAAGTCTCTTTCTGTTAGCTACAAAAAACTCCCGTTTAGTGTAACTTAAAAACGGCTAACTTAAGTATCAAAACCCGAAGAACCTTTTAAAGTTTTAAAACAATTGAAGGTAGCATGGTAAAATGGTGTCTAGCAATGAACTTCAACGCCCTGAACAAAAATATGAAGAAAAAAAAACCTGTCGCGACAAGGGCGAGTAGCATACCGGGTGATTCCTCTTGATATAACATATTCATACAAATAGATCTTACACTTTTGTTTTTTGCATTAAATCTATTGAAAACAAAAGAAAATACGTGATTTTGATGAGAAGGCCATGTTTCATGACAACGAGCTAAGTATAGAATCAATTGCGAATTGCATTAGAAATGATTATAAAATGTTTTCCTCAAAGTTAATGTAAACTGCTTAAGTACTAACATATGTCACAAAAGTTTCATTGTGGTAATTAGAGTGCGGATTTATAGGAATAATGCTTTTCTTTAGATATTAATAGCAGTACAAAAAGACATTGAAATAAGTGCGAATCGCAATTAAAGGAATCATTTAACTAATTTTCATAATGCTTCTTTTGGAACTTTTTGCTATTTTTTAGAATAATGCTTATTTTGTGCATTTTTTGTCAGTCTCAAGAAAAAAATCATAATATACTTATACTTTTCTTGTCTACAGTATATTTATTTTCTGTTTCTTCAAAATACTTTCTATAAATTCTTTCTGTAGCAGCAATTGTCTACATTATTTTTTTAAACATTTTGTTTTTAGAGTAACTTTCATGACAATATTTTCAAGGATTTCTTAAAATATCATTATTTACCGTTATGTATTGAATACCATCTGGACACTCACCGTTCCGGAGCCTGTCGGG
Source organism: Ignelater luminosus (assembly GCA_011009095.1). Lineage (NCBI taxonomy): Eukaryota > Metazoa > Arthropoda > Insecta > Coleoptera > Elateridae > Ignelater > Ignelater luminosus. The sequence goes on from VTPC01005160.1 coordinate 21,192, forward strand.
GCCGTTACACATTGTCCCGGAAGTTCTTTGTCCCTAGAATAAGCTGTGAAAACAGTTAGTTTTTATAGGTTTTAAGATTTATTTGACAAATGCTTCAGTTTTACTGGGTTACTTAAAGTGTTGGTATCGTGCGTGTATGTAATGTTGCTGGTAGATTGAAAAAGTTTCGTTTCATTTTATTATAACTTAATCTTTTGTGTTGTCTTCTGTTTTTAATAAAATAAGACTGTATTACAATGCCAAAAGTTAAAACGAGTGTAGACGAGTGAATTTAAAATATACCAGAAATAAGGCTGGACGGTAGTAGACTATTTTGCAGAGTATGTGTTAAAACGGTAAGGAGTAAATTAGATTTTAAATATAATATTCTTTAATGCTCGTTTTAATAGATCCAGTGCGACAAAAAGTATAATGTAATACAACATACGAAGACCGCTATTCACAAGGAAGATGTATGAAGAGCGGAAAATGAAAATAAGCTGAAACAACAAACTATTTCAGAAGTAGTTGCCTCTGGATCTTCTACTCGATCTAAAGAAAGAACTTTTTATTTTGATTTATGCAATACTCTGATATCGGCAAATATTCCTTTCAGAAAATTAGACAATTTTGCATTTCGAAAATTCTTAGAAACATATTGTAAGAGATCGATACCGTCCGAAAGCACTCTACGAAAAAACTATTTAGATACAGTTTATAAAACAGTCCTTCATGAAATCAAAAACATAATTGCAGACCATTATATCTGGTTTTCTGTCGATGAAACCACCGATGAGTGCGGTAGGTATGTGGCTGGTCTCATTATCGGTATATTACATGAAGCTACCCCAACCAGACCATTTTAAATATATTTGAAAGAACTAGATAAAACCAATAGCAGCACCATAACAAGATTTATTAACGAGGGACTCGCAAACTTTTTTCTTCCTAATGCAGTCCCAACTGAAAAAATTCTGTTAATGGTGACGGATGCGGCTGCATATATGCTAAAAGCAGGTATTAATTTAAAAGTTTTGTATAGTAATCTCACACACTCTACTTGCGTAGCTCACGGATTAAACCGAGTAGCAGAAACTGTGAGGTCTGAATTTCCTCTAGTTAACGAGTTAATTAAAAATGGCAAAAAGTGTTTTTTAAAAGCGCCATTGAGGGTACAACGATTTAAAGAAAAACTGCCTAATATTCAGCTTCCACCACAACCAGTCATTACTAGATGGGGAACATGGTTGGATGCGGCTGGGCATTACGCAGTTAACTTCACCAGCTTCAAAGAAGTTTTGTTAGAATTTTCGGAAGATGCATCCCAATCAGTTAAAGACTGCCAAAATATTTTAAAAAATGCGGAACTACAACAAAACCTTGCATTCATCAAAGCAAATTACGAGTTCATCAGTGAAACTATCACCAAACTTGAAACACAAAGAAGTGAGCTAACAGAAGCAATTCAGATTGTACAAGAGTTTAAAATA
>VTPC01005161.1:0-10333 GCA_011009095.1 Ignelater luminosus
TTTTTTCCGATTTACTTATTTATTTTAATTTTTTTCAATATTTTGATTTAGATGAGCTACTTAAAAGACATGAAAGTGAACAAAAAAGTATAAACTGGCTGTTGTAATTGTGAACTGTAAATAAAAACTAAACTTTTTTAATCCGTGTTTTAAAATATGGATAAAAATCTTTGCTTGCTTTGTGAGGAAGAACTTAGGGAAGACGATTTGATTAATCTAACAGCAGTAAGTAGGGAGCTACAAGATGGAAAACATGTATTTTGGGAGGGGAAAACGTATTACGGTGCATAAGAATTGTCGGAAAGCTTACATCAGACCGGACACTATTAAAGCAAAATTGCAAAAAGAAAAAAGCAGAAAGTGATGAGGCCGAAGCAAGTACCAGTTTTTTTCCTGTGAAAATAAAACTGCGGGGAAGTAAACCTGCTTTTAATTTTAAAGATATGTGCATGTTTTGTGGTAAAACACGTAACCCAGAATGTGAAAAGAAAAGGCTTAAAAAGATGTAAAAAATCTATGAAATTAAAAAGTTGTAATTTAAAGACAGCATTCTTAAAGCAGCTGCTAAAAGGATTGATGATTGGGGAAAAACAGTTACAAGTCAATTAATAAGTGTCCTGCATTTAGTAGCGGAAGAGGCTAGGTATCATGACCCGTGCAGGTTGAAGTTTCTTAAGCCGCTGCCCGTAAAAGAGGATGTTGGAAGACCAGACGACCCTGAAATAGCTAAAGCTTTCCAAAAAATTTGTGACTACATAGAAGAAAGTAATGACTGTCGATTTTCTGTAGAAGAGTTACTGTTTGTCTCCGATAAAAAAGATTTAGAAGAAGTAACTGTTACAAAAATATGGCGAGCAAATAGTTATAACTGAATTAGCGTAACCAAGAGATCTATCCTGCGCCTGGAAATTGTTTGAATGGTGTAGAAGAAGAAATCCCCTTATTTGTAAACACGTTTCTAAATGAAATGATATTGAAAGGAAAAACGGGAAATCCACAACTTTGGAAAAAAAGATCGCTGTTTGCTCACAACAGTTAGACCTAAATCATTTCTTTCTCGAATTCAACTTGACTTGGGACTATAAGCTCGCATCTCGTGCTATAATACCATCATCTCGAAACTTGGTCTGAGCGTCCAGTATAATGAAATATTAGCGTATGAAGCAGCTTTTGTCAAGCAAGGACCTCCAGCTATCAATGAAGGAGTCTTCACCCAGTTTGTCTTCGATAACGCCGACATCAACCTTAGCACAATCGATGGTCATGAAACTTTCCATTGTATGGGAGGTATTGAGTGTGTTATTCCAACAGAATCGGTTGAAAAATGTTCCTCTATAGTGCGGTCAAAATCAAAGTTATTTTAAAAATCTGATAATTTAGTACAAAAATTTGAAATTAAATATTTCCACAGAGACAATACTCCAGGTCCCAAAAGTATTCAAATTGAAGATTTTAACGTAACTAGATCTGTATCTGAAACGTTTTGGATTATGACACCGAGTGATATTCTTTGGTTGTTGGATAAGTGGTTGAATGTTCCTCTTCTCCCGTCTTGGAATGGATTTATGGAGAAAGTTACAAAGGATATTTCTTACAATAAGAGTAAAATTTTATTTTTGCCTTTTGTAAATTTTCCGGCAAGCAGTTATGATGCAATTAATTTGGTGTTACATTTTGCTAATAAAAAAAATTTTGAATTAAAGCTTAAACGATGTTTTGTAACTTTTGATCAGCCCTTATAAAATCGTTGCGTTATCTCCTGACTTATCGAACATCACTGTAAGACTTGATGGCTTTCACATTCATTCAGGAGTGCAATTGGACATATAATGAATGAAAGTGGTCTCAAAGAAGTCTGGAGCTTGTGCTATGCGTCTAACTCCGTTGATCAGATGCTGTCAGGGCATCATTATACCACAGCTATTAAGGAGCATTTCGTAACCTAGACAGCTTTAGGGTATATTATGCTGGATTCTTTACAATTGTCTGACGCAGAGAAAACAGTAGCAGCGGAAATGCTGTATGATTTTGCTGGTAACCTTCCCAAGTTGGACTTAATTGAAAGAAATGTAGTTCTTGTAGCTCTTGAAAAGTTATAAACTTTTATGTCTTAACTTAATTAAATCAATATTAGTTGCAATTATTTTTATTTATGCGGTAAAAAACGAATCCAGGTGTCGAAACGACTTTTTTTCGCATTTGAAAATTATAAGTCTTCTCTTCGCTATTTGTTTTTAAATTACTAGTTTATAGTATGTAAAGACTAAAAACATGGTTTTGTGGGAAATTTTATGCTCTTTAATTTGTTCCTTTGACTTTTTTACCTGAGACTAATATTTACGGATGTATAAGCGAAAAACCGAGCTCGGACCCCTTTTCGCCGCCATTTTTTCAAGATGGCGGACAACGCACACCTCGGATTCATCAGGACTTTTAGTATGTTATATAACATGATTAAACAAACATATTTGTAAAGAAAAGAATTCTGTTCTAATTTTGTCTACGTACGACCCCTATAGTGACTGTACTATTTTCTATATTTTGCAAAACTAAAAATCATTGCAGCAAGCGTAAATGAATGTATGTAGATGCCACTGTAGGTGGTATTCTTTTTTTTTAATTTAATTTAAGTTATTTTCCTTTAAGATTTGCAAACTTTCAGTTGATTGTATAACTTTTGGAAAAATACTTTATTAAAGGATAGGTTTCTGTTCCGAGAAAATCAAAACCCAAAACGTGTTTTATATAGTCATCGATATCCACTACTCACTACATCTTTATGTTTCTTCAGTCTCTAGGTTGGTAGTTCTTGAATGAAGGAAGAAACTTTGCCCAAAGAAAGACCGCTGTATAATCAACTTTAATTAGTACACGTTACAAAGTATTGTCACATCTGTTGTTTTGTTCCCTTGAACCCCGTGGCTTCAACTTGCTATGGATATTTCGTTGCCCATTACTTGGCAGAATATTATTAACTATGCGGAGTAAGTGTGTATACTATTTTGATTCTCATCTGCTGCAAAAACAAAGACGACTGCTGTCTGCCGTAGATATTGTGTTTCTCTGTCGGAGGGAATTTTCGCGTGCAAAGATTACCAAGATATGGACTACAAAGATAATAGGTAATGATTAAACGAAATGAACAAAAATTTTAAGTTTGTAGGTAGCTACATCTAGTATAAATAAATTATTAATAAATTCTTAACTATAGAAATGCATAATCAGGATTTATTTTAGAAGACAAAAGAATAAATCACTTAAAGACTTGGCATGGGCAAGAAATATATGATTTGGAGATTTTATGCAAGACAGTGATAAATTATCAAATTTTGGTTCTACTTAGGTATTGTTTGTGAGAACAAATAATCGGTACAACAAACCAAAGGATTAACAGGAGGCAGGAACATGCAGTGTCGAAAGAACGCCAAGTTTAAGGAGCACCTGAAGTCTGCAAAGTAATGCAACTTTTACTTTGCAAGATAGTGAGATACGTGAATTTCTTCTTCAGCATCGTAAATTCTAGGCTAGAGGTAAGCAACTGCAGCAACAAAGGTCGAATTGGCTCATATGAGTGATCTATCTGCCTCCCAATGCTCGCAGGCAAGAAAAGCAGTTTTCGACAGTCTCCCTGCACGTGTCATTGCTGCAAATACTCTGCAGCTGTCTTACTTTTGTTTCTAGTAATTGTTTAATAAAGATTGTTGGTTGAGCCTTACTAAAGTTCTAAGATTCCCATAATAAAAAAATCAATAATGATTAAATAATGTCTCCTTGCTGTAAGTGGATTTATTGGCCTTCTTAGATGACCTTAACCCACACCTGCACGGCTAAGGATTGTTTTTATATGTGTCCGATGTATGCACTATATAGCGTGACTTCATTTATAATGAAATTAGAACCATTTTCAAAACAATTATATTGCACCCATTAGGTATTACATTTTCCTACATTATAAGTAAGAGATGAACAGCTAAGATCGGTAATTATTATAGAATATAAATGCTCTTAAATATTATGATATATCTTTTCTTTTTCGACCCGTGACATACCTTAAAAGTTTCGATTTGAGCTGCATCAAGATTTAGTTGTCTATTCCAGCTCTACGCAATGGTTTTTATGCAGTCACCATAGTAAAGAGGCGCTTATTCAACTAACACTGAAAGTTCCATGTTACTAACCTCACTAGTAACTGCGTTACTGTGTTATCCATCCTAAGTTTGTTTAGCTGTCAAACCAATTCAGCACAAGACCTAAATTTACTCTATAATATAGGATTTATAGATTAATACTTCCTATCTGTGCTTGATATGCTATTGTTGTAAATCAAGATCAACAAATATTCTGCTGCTCGGTCCATCCTTACAGAACTGTCTACGGTCCCAATTTTCTTTTGATTAAAGAAAGATGGTAATGGTTATTATCCTATTTGGCGCCATACTAGGTGTATAAGGCGTTTATCTAATTCATTTTTCTTCTGCAGATTCGATTTTACGCTTACATACCATACTTCGGCCCTTGACTTAATTATTAGATCATTAAGGATCAGTTCTAGTATAGTTCTACGGCTGCCATGAGTGTTACTGACAAAAATGCTTAAGCAGACTAATCGGTGCGTCTTATTTATTTAGTTTATTTTCAGTCTTTTATCAGTGTTCTAAACCACCATACAATAAAGAGTTATAAATTCTTTTATTTATGTTATTTTGAAATGCAAAGCGGCCAGTCAGTTATAGTCATTTTAAGTTATTATGAGATGTCGACAGAAAGAATAAAACACATGCACACATGCTTATCAGACTTCATTATTGAAGTAGGTAATCAATGTAGTATTCTTGACAATTAACTCAGCTCATTCGGGTTTTACAGAAATCTGGCATTGAAACTTTATCTCACATTTTTAGGCCATGGACGACCAGGATTATTGGAAGAAGCTCCACTTAAGGACCAAAGACGGATGTAGTTTCAGTGCGGTGGTGCACCACGTTGTTTTGGTAGGTAAGTCACCGCTTTCATTAATGATAGATTTTACAGCCATTGGATTGGAAGGGAAAATACAGTTTCTTGGCACCCTTGACTATCTCTAGGGACAGATGAAGAGTACGAGTGTACAAAAAAGTCACAAAGTATAGAAGAACTTGTTTCAAGAATTATGAATGCCGCTACATCTATTTATGCCGACCTTCGGTGTCATATTTGGGGAAGAGCTACTTTCTATGGTGTAAAAAGAATTAGAATGTGCCTAGAAGCAGGAGGCAAACATTTTGAAGTTTGTAATTGCGTTAAAGTTTTGTATTGATAAAACTTGCTCTATTGATGTGTTTTGTTTAGTTATGGCCGTTTTTTCACAGAACACGCTGTAGGTGCAAAGCTTATAATGACCGAAAAGAGTGTAAAATTTGATGGTACTATATGACTACGAAATCCAGGAATAGAAAGCTGACATAATCAATTAGTTACACAATATACTTACTTAAAGACATTTAAAGAGGTTTGGTCTGGAGGTCATTAGAACTTTCATTAGATTCTCCCATAAAAGAAAAACTAATTGTAGGTACTTGCTGGAAAGTCATATAGCTATTTTGACACTGCATATCGACACTGAAACAGATCTCAGACTATTCTAAAACGAGATATCCGACAAAAAGCACGCAAAAGTAACCTTTTAGCTCTGTTAAATTAAGTGTAATTTTCCAAAATGGCAGAAGTTTATAGTTTTACACTGTTTCTGTCTCGCTATATATTTTCGCCTTTAATGGGTATATGCGTGATGATCATGAGAAGGAAATACAGATACCCTAGAAACATCTTTTACAAGCCTATCAAGGAGCTCTCTTAACATTGTCAAATTTGATCTAAGAGTAGTGCTACTTCAATCCGTAAGAATCCATTCTGTTTCCAAGATCATTATCAATCAATGACATCAAAAATCTGTTCTAGATGCTTATTCAGATTATTTGTTGACTAAGCACTTTGGTTTACCTACATTCTTAAGACACCTTCTAGTTAGTAAAGGCAGAACTTTCCAAAAATTAGTTTTGAAGTAAAGATTTAATTGGTAGTATTTAACATAATCAATTAAATCAATGGATTCTTCATCATGGAGAGCAATATATGCAATATAAATCTTGTTTTACAGAAGAAATCAGAACACTTGGTTAGAATATTACCTTCGATGTCCTCGGGATTCTATCGCAACCAAAATATTTCTATAAGCAGCACTATGTTAGACAAAAGATAAAGAAACATAGATCATTGTTTTCTCTGTAATTTACAATTTTAAATATAAATATACTACAATCAAACAGTTGTGACTCTCGGTTATAACTAACAACGAAACTATTGCGTTTGAAGTTCTTTAGAAACCTCCAAGCTTTAAGATTCAATTGTTTGTTAACGAACTTGAAAACTTATTGTTTTTTTGTTTTTCGTATACTGATGATAAGTATTGCTTAAGCGATTTCAGTATCGATTTTCTTATAGTAGATAATCTGGCCGCTGCACTGTGTACTTCATCAACATGTTAATCAAATTTTAATCAGATAATATATAAACTTAAATACTAGGTTATGCACAAACAAGCAGTCATTGTTAGATATTATAATTACATCATACATCATAATCATCTCTTATTAAAACTCTTCCGTCAAAAGTACGGCTGCGCAACGTTTTTAGAATTTTGTTTTTTGTACTATTTCTATTTATGATACTAATACAATAAATATATGACAAACGTACTTCCTTTTATAAATTCTATAGTCATAAAACGGTAATTAAAAAAGTGTGTAACAAATTAATTATCTTACCACCATGTTGTTAAGGCTAAAAATAAGTGTAGCCGCTGGCTTTGAAGCTGCCGATGTGCAGTTTGCTCGAATCGTGTCGCCTATTCCATAATCACCTCTCTCCGTGGTTAGTGTAGGCGGATACTTAGGTAAAACTATAATCATAATTAAAAAAATTAAATATCTTTCAGTAACTTTATTAAAAGAAATAATACTAGAAAACATTCAAGATAAATTACCATCTCTATTGAAATGCCTTACGTGTATGTTGCAAATTCTTTTCATTTCGATAGAAACGAAATATTATAACTAAATTTGTTAGGTGATCCTTGAGATGAAATGTTGCAGAATTCACTCAAAACAATTTAACATTATATTTTGTGTCGAGGCATTCATCTTAAAAGAGACTGAAAACTTTTTGAAACTTTAGGCGGATCTGATAAATTACACAAAAAAGTCAGGTATTGTGTATTGGAAAATAATTTTTAATGTCGATAATAATCTTCTAAAAAAACTTTTACTAAACAAGTGACCTTTTAGAGTTGCAGAATTGTTGTTGCCGAAAATCTATCAAATATGTTTTCAAATCTGCTGAAATTAGTTTCATGTCTGTATTGAAAACCCATCTCTTCGGTGAATTATTAATGTACATGATAGCATTGTAAGGAATTTAATTAATATAATTTAAACTGTATACGGTAGTGTTCATGTGTTTCAAAGCTCAAATTGAAACTCTCTGAATAGAAGTACACCGTTATCAAAGAAATGATGATAAATATATACAACCAATCAATAAAAATTTTAAGTTAACCTGAGTGCCTTTAAAATTAAAGATAAGCTAAATGAATAAGAGATATGGTAAGGCATGAAGTAAAAGAAAAAACTTTGTTCAGGAGCAGCTCCATTAAGAACAAAAGCAAAGAGAAGATTACTTGGAAAAGATAATAGAGGCGAAGCAGCAACATCTATGTCTTCATTTACTGATATACAAATTATAATTTTAGCTATTTTGTACAGTTTTAGTAGTTTATTTTAAGTTGGTAGGACAGAGGTCGATCTGCAAACACCACAGTTGCAGGTTACAGAAAATGGGGTAGCGAATTTAGCCCAAAACGGTCTTAATGACAAGGTATGGTAACTCATCAAAAAGAAAAGATGTGCTAGAAACTTTTCAAAAATACTTTTGTTATATGAAGTATAAAGCTGACCTATTCGGTCTCGGTAAAAAAGTCATCGGTGTTAGTAAATCAAAATGCTATCGGAATAAATATTTTAAACAAATTTGCATTCACAATGTGTTCGGTTAGTGATACAAAATTCCAAACATAAAGATTATCTTAATTGTTAAGACACTTTATACTACACAGCAAATGATCGATTTTACTCAGCTTCGGCTTGACATTTTATTTAAGCTATTGCTGCTTTGCTTATAGCTTATGAGACAAGACATATTTTTAAAAAGCTACGAGGGCGGTTCAGTAAGTACCCGTGTTTGACGAGAGAAGGCGTTCCTGAGGGAAGTTGGTGTTATCATCGTGTGCTGCCATCTATCAAACGACGGTATAACAAATTGCAGACTGATTGATAGGTTAGTTTGGATTTGACAGCCATTTGAGTAAGACGTGTTTCGTGATTTTAGCTAAGATGGAAAAAGAGCAGTATCGTTCGGTAATTCGCTTTCTGTTTTTGGATGGGAAAAAATGCGAGGAGATAAAAGCAAAGTTGGATGCTGTTTATGGGGACACTTCGCCATCTATGACCACAGTTAGATATTGGTTCAACGAATTTAAACGTGGGCGAACATCCGTTTTTGATGAGGAGCGACCAGGACACCCGGCACACGTGGTTACCGAGGAAATCATTCAAAACGTCCACGACATGATTCTCGCTGATCGACGAACGAAAGTGCGTGAAGTAGCAGAGGCCGTAGGTGTGTCGACCGGAACGGCAATTAATATTTTACATGATAAGTTGGCGATACTACAGTGAGTTATTAGACAGCTTCGACAAAAAATTGAAAAAGACACGGCCGCATTTGGCGAAAAAGAAGGTGCTGTTTCACCACGATAACGCACCAGCACAAGAAATGGCTCGCGGGAAAAAAATTTAGCTCAAACGAGGAAGTCATCGCCGAGATAGAGGCGTATTTTGGAGAGTTCGACAAATCCTATTTTTTGGAGGGGTTAAAAAAATGGCAGGAACGTTGGGAGAAGTGTATATTTCTAAAAGGAGACTATGTTGAAAAATAAAAAAAAAATTGTGTCTTCATTTCTAACACGGGTACTTATTGAACGCCCTCGTACATATTTTTTCATACAGAAAATTTAACATTTAGCGTATTTGTAACTAATAATAATAAAATAAATTGAAATGAGAAACAGAGAAATTTTTAATTAATCGGTTATCCACTTCAAAGCATATTTAATTCTAATGTTAATAAATAACAATGTCTTGTTCAGATGAAAAACAGTAATTATACAAAATAATTTCATCTTATACAGCAAAGTTTTTAACAAATCCAATTTCATTTCATATTCAAAACGCCCAAACGGAATAAAGAAAGGAAAATGTTAATAAGTAATTTAATAGTACACAACGACTTCGCAAGTTTCTTTTAAATTAAAAATTATCTTTAGAATTTCATATAAGATAATAAAGAATTCATGACCTTTTCGTATTAGGCTTCAATTGTAAATTGAAACATAGCACTCCTCTTAAATAATTGCTTGTTCTTTTTTTCTTACCTACAACTGACATATTTCTAGAAACCATCGCTGTGAGGAAGTTTGGACCATCTGTAGATACTTCACAAGTAAAATTTCCTGACAAATTAAAATCCACATTTTGTAAAACCACCTGGTGCTCGTCTGACAACTGAAGCTAGAATTTAAATTATATATATTTAATTTTCATGCTAAATCTTTCGTGATGCACTGACATTAACTTGTAACCCGGCAAAGAGAAACACTTTCGTAGTCGGTACTTCGTTCGGTGTGTACCTATAAAATTCTCGTTGACCTCTATACCATTTTACTGAGTAAAGCGGTTTTCCTTCCAACTCATAATTACATCGCAGTAATGCAGTCTCGCCTCTTTCCACTACAGGAGGTTCTATGTCTATCGTTACATCCCTAAGAGCCCAAGCACCTGTAACAATATTGGGAAGCATCACACATTGAATAAATACAGAAATTAAAATCTTACATAACAACAACTATTATATCAGAAAAATTCCAACTATTCAAAGTCTGTTATATTTGTTTAAGAAGAGAATGATTAATGAAAGGTTTACTTTTCATTTATACTTCATTTCGTTTCCTTTTATGTAGTTCTAGATATTGCTTTCATAAATAATAAAATGTGTTGTATTCAAGATTGAAAACAAAATTGTTTCATTTTGTGATGTTTTTGTTCTATTGATAATACTCAAATCTCATTTTTCTCAACCAGTATTATATTGTCATTTATTAAGAATGTTTTAACGCAGAAAATATTTTTATTCATTAGGGAATTTCTAAAAAATAAGACAAATTAAAAATAGACATACAAAG
>VTPC01005163.1:0-34827 GCA_011009095.1 Ignelater luminosus
AAAAAAAAATTTTCAGAAAAAATGTCTTGTATCTTTGTTAGGTCGGAAACTTTTCAGACCACCCTCGTACTATATGAACTGACAAACCATAAATCTGTCAATGTGCTATAAGATTAAATTGCGTAATCCAGACGTAAATTCATCAAGGCTTGTATGGTCTTCCAAGGATCCACAAAACCGATATTCCTCTTCGGCCGATCATCACCACAACAAATTTCTTGTTTACGACTTAGCGAAATACATTGATATTGGAGTCTTTGCATGGCCTAGATTTCCCACATCTTATTCGGTTGATATTCAAAGTATTTTAGCCGGTTTTGATGTCGCTAAAGCGCCTGTTCCCTTTCCGTGGCTATCACTCAACAATCTCGGAAGCTGCAATGGGCTTTTCACTTTTATCAGTAGTTGTCGATATCTTTATGGAAACATCTGAAAGAATTGCACTAGAAGTATCAGATTACAAGTCCAAGTCTGGTTTCGATACCTGACGTCTAGACAAAACAAGCTGCCTCAATTCCAAGATCATCTAAACGTCTTCGGGCGCTTTTACTCCCATAGAAAACAATTCTTCAGTTTACTACATAAAAATCATAGAAGCGATTCATTTTGTATGCTGGGGAATATTCCGTTGCGTAAAGCATTGAGTATTTAGTGAAGGCTAGGTATGGTCGCGGGGTGGAAGGGTTAAAGAGACGCAGGCCAGAAATCCATTCTGTCTTGATAAGTCAGGGAGTTAATAAATTGCTTATGCTATAATTAAGTGTCGATGCTACAGTTGTAGAAAATTCCTATTGATTTCTGTAGTTAATCTGCTTTTAAAAGAAAAAGACTTCCTGATATTTTGTGTGGACGATCCATTAGAAATCTCGACGTGTTAGATCATACATTTGGGTGTCAACATGTCAAAATATTGTAAACACTGTATTTCACTTTGCAACTTCTGGTGTCCTTTAAAATCTCTTTTTGGCTTTAGTATCTTTGTCCAAATTTAGTTTGGCTTTTTCTTTTTATTTAACATTTTGGTTTTATTATTTCAAGACATTTATTGAAGAGTGTCAAGTAAACCTAGGCCATCTTCAAATTTAAGCTGCCACAAGCACGGTTTGATTCCCTTTTGCCCGTTGCAAATGGTTACAACAGAAAAAGACAGACATATCCATAAGGTGATGAACCTTATAAAGAAGAACTGGAAACAAAGGTAAAACTGTCTTCAGACCCACAACTTCTATTTTGTCCAAAGGATAAACTTCCATCATCGTCGTCTTAGTCTTTTGCAATTGCCGAGCATCAGTTCGAAACAAGACGTAAGATATTGTTTGAAAATTCGTTTATTATTTCAGAATTATTTTCTATTATACAGTGTGTCTCAATTTCGATGCACACTATTGGGATCTCGGAAATTGTAAGAGATACCAAATCGAATAAATTAGAAAAGTTTTGGCTGTTTTGGAGATCAGCTTACTTATGCTACTGTTTTTTCAAAAAAGTTCACAGCTTATTAGATATTTGCTAAAAACGAAATTATCTTTTTTTTTTAAATAAAAAGCATTTCCCACTTAGTGTGCCATGGCTTAAAACATATGAAAATCATTGGTTTTTGTCAGATAAATTACATTTGTTATGTAACAATTGCTAAAACAAAACAAAAGACGCTTTTAAGATAATTTACTGAGCATTCACAGATAACATCAACTTAGCATTTAATGCCCCCTAAAAGCGCATTTATTTTGTTTTAGCAATGTTTGCATAACAAATGAATTTCTTTGATAAAACTCCACGACTCTGTGTGTTAGATGTCATGGCACACTATGATGAAAAATCTATTAAGGCTGCCCTACTGAGTGAGCTGCAACGGAGACTACTGTGCGAGCGCCTGAACAAATGCAAGCAGATACAAGGAAAATATCAGAACCAATACGGATTTAGACAGGGACGGTCTGTTCTGTGATGGTCAGTCTTGTTTTGTTAGTTTAGGAACCCGGAGTGTACTACAGTCCCGTATAAAAGCTTCGGAAATTACTGTCAGGATCACTATGACAAGCCAAGATGAACAGACCACTGGAAAACTGACCATCAGGAGCTGTCCACGAGGATTAGTGCTTTTTGGGAAGTACTCATAGAAGAAGCACTGGCACTAACACACAGAAGCAACATCGTGACTTTAACAATAGCACGTACAGATAATATTCTCTTTCTAATTGAGGCTGCCAACTTCATGAGGTTGTTGTCAGCTAAAGTATCGACTGAGAAAACCAATTATGCCCTGATAAAAGGCAAGCTGAAAAAAGATCCTGTAGTCAGAGTTGGAGTATAAAAAGTGTCTTCAGACAAGTCACATCAGTAATGCAGAAAAATGAAGTTTAGCGCAGCAACACTAAATTAACGTCAACAGTTACTAATACACAAATAAATTAACCGAGTTAATAAAACAGAAGACCAACTAAAACCTTCAACTATGAATTCTTGCTTGATATCAATCGGTAACTGAGCAATGACATATACCAACCATCCTAGGGGCTGATACGCTTCCTCATATGCCATTGACCGTAATCGCAGTATCTAGTACAAGGACACAATCTTTATAAATATGAAGTAACCGGGACTTTGGAGCGCGTTGTCCTCTACTGGCCTATAAGGAAAGAATCAGAAAGTCAAGAGATGGTCGCAACATGGAAAAAAGACATCGTGATTGACGCGCTACTATTATCAATCCTAGAGAGCTTTGGAGGCAAGATATCAAAGATCAATCAAACTTTTACACAGAGATGACCAAATCATAACAAGAATAAGCGCAAAACCGACATCGCATACAACAACAATCATTCTCGACAAAATCGAGAAACCCACTCACCAGAAGCATAAAGTTAATTTTGGGGCCAGAAGGGAAGGAGGGTTGTGGTTGCTGTGTGCTAGTATAGATCAGACTTTGGTTTCCTTACAGCCTGGAAAACAGTAAATTCTCTGACCTTTAGAGACTTGTTTGCTTTATTATGTCGGTAAATCAAAACGAATAACTCAGGCTTAAGCATAAAAAAAGACTTCGACATAGAAAAGACTATCATGTACCATCTGTGTGATAACTAGCAAGATATCATGCTTCTTTGTGTTCCTGCTCAGCCGCATTGATAAGAAGATCGACCATACGCTGAGAGAGAATCAAGCGGGCTTTCGAGCAGGCCGCTCTTGCACAGATCATATCAACACTCTTCGTATCATTGTCGAGCAATCATTTATGAAGCCTTAGTCACAGAGGCTGCTGAAGAGGTTAAAGAAACTGCGAAGCAGCGCGATTCGATATTCCAATCAGCATTGGAATCGTAACTACAACTACGGCAAGCATTTATAGCGTCATAACTCTACAAAGCATTCGAATGTTTCCAGATAAAATAATTGAGTCTTCTTGATTCGATCAAGTGCTTCAAACAGCTGAGAAGAACCAGCCTTAAAATCCACTTATTAATTGAATTTATGTAGTATAAGTAACTTTCCTCAATAGTTTTACTTATCATTCAGCTTGGCGATATGAATGCGCAAATTGGCAGTCACAACCGAAAACTAGAGTCTGTGATAAGAAAACAGGCGCTAGAGATGAAGACAGATAACGGTATATTCTAAACAAACCTTTATCAAGAGCATGAACTTGTAATTGGCGGCTCTTTATTTCCAAATGGCAAGAACCACAAAGTAACCTGAGTATCACCTGATGGATTCAAAGAAAACCAAGTAGATCACATCAGCATTTCTACAAAATTCAAAAGCTCACTGTTTGACGTTCGGAACAAACGAAGCACATCTGATCATCACCTCTTAATCGGAGGGTTAAGGATACGCATTTCCCGAGTTAAAATAGAGAAGCGAACGCGTGACCAGAAGATACGACGTGTAGAAGCTACAAAATCCTGACACTAAAGCTGCTTTTGTTCCCCAACCCAACAAACCTATGCTGATAACGATGGCCAGTGGAACCACGTCAAATCTGTTTTTCTGAAAGCTGGCGATAACATCCTGAGGCTATATGGAGTGTCATTAATGAAAGAAAAGACGCCAAGGCTGCTATGAATTTGCAAGAACTAGATCGACCAAGAAAGATGCAACTGGGAAGCGGTTGCAAAAAGAAGTCAATAAACTCTGCAAACGTGATAAGCAAAGGTGGATATACAATCTCGCTACTGAAGCAGAAAAAGGTGCAAGGATGAATGATACTAGCCATCTCTTTCAAATTAAACGTAAGCTCTCAGGAAAACGTGCACATTTGGGAATCCCAGTCAAGAACAAGACTGCCAGGAGAGCCTCTTCGCAATAACATCTGATTCTCAAGTAATCGATCTTGAACTACGTCTTCAGGTAGCGAGAATTCAAAGAATTAGCTATTGACAAAATTGAGCCCCGTTCATTGCATGCAGATGAATAAGTCATCAGGAATCAACTAAATAACAGCCGAGATGCTTAAGTCGGACTCCACATTGTCAGTGCAAGCACTACACCTTAACTTTTCAAAGATTTGGGTTTCAAGGTATACTCGTTAAAATCCCCATAGAAGGTGACTTAAGTGCGTATGACAACTGGCCTGGTATCATGCTACTTTGTGTTCCTGTGAAGGTGGTCTGTAAGGTACTGCTTAGCTGCATTGATAAGAAAGTCGACTCTACGCTGAGAACGAATCAAGGGGGCTATATAAATACTCTCCGTATCATCGCCGAGCAAGTAAACGAATTTCAGCAAAGCTTGCACTTGATTTTCGTAGACTTCCAGAAGGCCTTTGACACGTTAAGACACGACAATATAATATGGCTTGCGAAGGAAAGGAAAGGGATACCAAGCGAACTACCAAACTTAGTCAAGGCACAGTATAGCAGCTTTAAGTATCTTAAGAGCCGATATCATGCAATAGTAGGTTAGGCAAGGGTAGATCCTCTCTCTGCTGCTATTCCTGATAGTGCTAGATGAAGTACCTACGATTACTCCACAGGACAAAAAAATGGGAATTCAATGGTCATTACGGTCGAACGAGCACCTGTAGGACCTTGATTTTGCGGACAATCTTATACTACTTTCGAGGCGAGGCGCAGTGGTGGCCAAGAAAAACTTGACGCGTTGGATGCTAAGGCAAAACCAGCAACATCAGCAAAACAAAATTTATGACTATTGGGACTAGAAATAACACTATTGAGAGTCTCGATAGTTTCATGTATCTTGGCAGCAAAATAACACCAGATGGCCGTGGAACTTCGCATCGGGAAGGCACAGTATGCATTTGTGCAACTCATACGTTAAATCTGTGCTTCTATACGGTTGTGAGACTTAGCTAGTGGTCAATACTGTTACAAAAAAGCTTCAAGTATTTGTGAACCGGTGCTTGAGAAGAATTTGCAAGATACATTGGCCAAACGTCATCTCTAAACACGATCTCCACCAAAAGTGTCAACAAGAACCAATCGACATTCAAATGGGGCTGGATCGGTCACACTCTCTGTCAAGGAGCCAATACAATATCCACACAGGAATTCACAAGATTCAAAGCGCCTCGGTGCACCCAGAAGGACATGGAGGAGGAGTCTTAAGAACGAGATCGAAAAATTAGATGAAAGCGACACCTGGAGGAGGATCAAAACAATGGCTGAAGACAGAAGACTCTAGAAAGAAATTATTGTTGCCTTATGTGATTTGTAATATATCACAAAGGAGAATGAAGCAGGAAGAAGAATAGCTTGAGTTGAGAGCTAGAATAGCTGGAAAAGTATCGGGAATCTCAGAAGAGCCTGATGAGAAATACATTTAGTTAAAAATCTTACTAAAGTTGGAAATCGGTTTTTGAGAGATTTACTGATAATAACACAGAGGCCGTCAATTCAGGAAACTTAATTATTCTAACTGCTAAATCATCCTTTTTTCGCTATGAACTTCCAGTGATCGTGTTTAAAAAGACCAACAGCGTTCTTTGGGTAGGTTACATTCTATGGAATTAGGGGTTGTTGGGTACGCGACCTTGATCAACGATCGTTATATTCTATGATGATCATTTCAGAGTGGCATCTCAAACATGTCAGAGTCGAGAAAAATGAAACAGATAGAGAGTAACAATGTAAGCTTATGCGAGGAGTGCCTTTTTGTTGGTGCTCGCTAATAAAGTAGATTCAATTTTGTTAAACTGCGTATAAAAATTGACAATTTAGATTCTAGATTTCAACATTTCTCGAGACGTAGGAGTTCAAATTATTTTTTTAGATCTTTAGACTGAGTATATTGGGGTGAAGCAAAACGTTTATGAGAATTTTCGCTCTATTGTTTATTCGTAAGTTTTCTATTATTTCTAGTTATGGCTAGAATTGTATGTTTCAAGTAGTTGATAAAATATTTGATAAAAGAGTGATATCAGGTAGGTCCAAACTATTCAACTTTATTGTAACCAATGAGAGAAAGGCGTCTGCTTACATGAAAACTTGTTGTAATTGCTCTGCTTTATTCACTTTTATTGAGTTAACAAGGAGATCGATTGATATTACACAGAATTTTTGAACCCAGCAATACTGGAGTTCTAGAGTAGGTATGCAATACGATTTACACCAGTTGACAAATCTGACAAAATTATACCATTTTAGACTTTAGACAAGATTGCAAATTTATTCAAAAATAGAGTTCGGCAAAATTCTTCAATTAATTTTCTCTAAATTTCGTTAGGTATAAAAAATAAAAATTTGGCGGTTACGTTTCATTTAACTACGTAATTCAGATTAATCAATAGTACCAATATTGTTTATACATGATGAAATCACTATAGCTGAACAAACAAAACGGCGAACTAACTAAAATTCTTATTTGCTCTTAAACAACAATAAAAAAGAAATTATTTAGACCGTAAAGGTACATAAAATTAAAATTAAAAATTGAAGTGAATGTTAAACGTAGTTAACCAACTGCTTGACGTTCAAATGTTTGTACACAAAATGAAATCACCTACACACACACAAAAAAAAGCCAAACAAGCAAAACATACTCGAACAGGGTTAATTTACTAATTTTGAAAAATAGGGAACAAAAAGCGCCTGCCTATAGTTTGATCCCGGATTAATAAATAAAAAGTGCTCGGGTAAAAGGACGTAATGTACTATTCTACAGGGTATAATTAGTGTACGTATATACTTTTCAGCTGTTTATTTCTCAACCCTAGTCATATATTCTTTTTAATACACAGAGGTTGTAAAATAAAATGAAAGAGTAACAAGAGTAGAATCAATGTAACAAGCAACACATTAGTAGTCATAAAATAGGTAGTAGTAGTAGTAGTAGTGGTAGTAATTCGAACGAACTCTTCAACCTTTTTAATTAGAGATTAACCTTTTTGTTCATATTAAAATTTACAATTCCCTTTCGTCATTTTAACAGGAACAAATGAAAATTCTAAAAGCATCAAAAGATCAAAGTTCATTTCCATAGCGTTTCCCTGGCGCGAAGAGTTATTCACAAAGCCGAGACCCCTAACATTTATCTTTCGAAAAATTTTTACGCATGCCACGTGCTAAGCAAGGCGGTAATTAATGTGTTTCTTCGACAGTTAAAAAATAAAAGAGAAAAAAGCATTCACAGATTAAAAACCGGTAGTATCGTGTCATTTTCATGAGCTTCTGGATCGTGCAAAATGACTTCGTCATCCATTACCACTGACAACAGGAAATTGTGATTCTTTATCAACCACACGTAGTTTACCTCACCTTCTCTTCACGTTACACAGAGAAAAAAAATAAACCCTTTATCATTCACCCTATACATATCGATATCTCATTTTTCTTTGAGCCTTTTAACGGTGTCAGACAAAGATGGGTGTATAAACGTCAAACGTTGTGAAAGAACCGGAGCGGAGCATGAATTAACATTTGATTCCCTCGATCTGTCAGTGGATGAAAGATGGATTCTGTACGCCACTGGTTTATAATTCATTTTTTAGCTCTGTTGAGTTGTTGTTGGATGTGTGTAATGTTTTATAATTAACGGGAAAAAAGACCGAATTATAGCCTTCGTGAGCATTAGGAAATTTAGAAGGTGTGAAGAATTAAAAAAATGCTAATTAAGTTTTTCAGTAAAGACTTTTAAAATGATTCTTTGAAAGCGTAAAAAACGATGGATAAATTATAAGGTTTGAAATTGCATGTCAGTTGATAATTGTAATTATGTGTAATTGCACTTTTTGCAATGGTTCTGCAAAAGAAGCTGCCGGCTGCACAAGGCATTTCCGTTTGTTACATTATAATTCAGTATGCTAGAAAGCTATGATAATTTCATCAAGGGGAATGTCGAAGTTATTTATAATTAAAGAATACTTTTTAATACCAAGAGAAACAAGATAAAAAAAACATTAATTAAAGGAAGTCTTGCTTACGGTTGTATACGGACTTTGATATTTATAACTTACTTAAAGCTAAAATCAACATCAAGTCCTAGTGAACGAGCTATTTAAGTATACATTAAACCATTACAAAGTTATTAGCGTAAGTGGCGTCCTTTTACCGAATAAACTGAGACTACAGATGAAGATCAGTTAATTACGGTGGAGGTATTAACTAATGAATCTAAAATTAACAAAATCGAAGCTGCTAAAATCTTGTAAACAAGATTTAGGGAATAAAAATAATTTCGAGTTTGCTTCTTTAAATTGGATACTAACGCTTACTACAGTAGTAATTAAAAATTCTTTTTCATTTTAATTAATTAAAAACATGCTTTAAAAGTTCCTTTTCACTCATTTATGTCCTTAAGCAACATGAGATTCCTCCTATTAATATAAAATGTACTTCGGATTCTATTCATACTATTTTCTTCAAACGAACTGTAATATTCATTTAAATTATGCTCGTTTCTACTATTTTAAAGACGATTGTGATTGTTTCAACATTTCTATCAACTCCTCTGTACTTTCAGCAGACAAGATCTTGTCGTCTTTGCGCCATTCTTCTTTGCCAGTGATATTATCACAGTCCTTATAAACTCTACTGTCCATTCCCCACTTCAGCATACAGTGTGTCCGAAAAGTATGGAATATCCTATATATCTCGGTAAATATACATTTTATAGAAAATGTTTCGTATAAAAGTTGTTTAGTGTTTAGTTTTACATTGCAGGGCAATACCAAATAACTAGTTTTTAAAAAAACAAAAGCGCAGCGAATAATGCTTCAATTTTTTTAACGGGAAGGTATCCCTTTATTGTACTCATTTGATAGAGAATGTTTTTCTCTTTTCAATGATGTAAAGCTTTGATACACTTGCATGAGTAAATTTTGATTAAAACGCAAAAAATTGAAAGTTTATTTCAATATTCGTCTGTTACGAATTGAAAATTTTGTATAACTATACTCTACAGTTCATAGAAGGTGTTCAATGTGTGCACTATTTACAGCTTGGCAACGATAAAGTCGTCTTTCAAATTCCTTTACTGCATTTTGAATCGTTTCTGGTGTGATAGCTCTAATCTCTGTTCTAATACGGTCTTTTAGAGTTTCAATATCTTCAGGCATATCGACATAAATCTTATTTTTGAGATGGCCCCACAGAAAAACATCAGGTGGACTTAAATCCGGCGAGCGAGCTGGCCATTCTACTGCACCTCTTCTGCCTATCCATCGATAAGGAAAAGTATTATCAAGAAACTGTCGGACATTAATTCCGAAATGAGGAGCTCCGCCTTGTTGCAAGCATATTCTGTTATGAGGTACATTTGGATCTAGTTCATTAGGAAATAGAACAGCTAAACCAGGAACTAAGTCAAATGTTAAAAAATCTAGATAAGCATCTTCTGTTAAATTATGTTCTATAAAAAAAGTCCCAAAATTTGGGTTCCAATAATTCTTGCCCAGACATTGACTTTCTGCTGATATTGGGTGTGCCCTTCTACATACCAGCCAGGATTTAGCAAAGGCCAGTAGCGCGTGTTTTGTTTCTTAATGGTACTATTCAAACAAAACGTTGCCTCATCAGTGAAGAGGATATTTTTATGACAATTTGCATTTTCCTGAAGCCTATGTGTTATTTCTTCGCAAAATTGCAATCGTCGATCTAAATCATCTTCTAATAATTCTTGAACTATACAAGGTTTATACGGATGCCACTTCTCCTTTCTTAGAACTTCGTGTGCAGTGGATTTCTTCAAAGCATGTTCACGAGCAATTTGTCGAACAGAAACATGTGATTTTCCACGACAGCCAACATTATATTCTCACGTTGTTCATTATTTAGAGCTTTAGGTCTGCCCGTTTTTGAACGATCTTTGACAGAACCCGTCTCATGAAATTTATGTAAAATTTTACTTACAGTAGACTGAGAAATATGGTATTCGGGGTGCACGTTATTGAACAAATTGCAAACTTCCTCCTGTGTTCTCCTTCTGTCTCCACATCTCAGCATCATCAAAATTTCGATACGATGTTTTTCTGATAAATGATCCATAGCAAGTCGTATTTTTGTAACTTTGTTATCCTCACGTTAATCAAAATGCTTAAATTAATTAAACAAATAACTTTTCGCTTCAGTTCGGTTATTAATTGACATTTCTACGACGCATTCAATTGTTGTAACAAACAAAAGTGTATCACACCGACCATAATGTGACTAGATGATAATGAAAATTTAAAAGACCGCGTCTGGAAAGGTAACAGATGAATAAATAAACTTTTAAGCGTTATTCAAACAATTTTTTGCGTTTTAATCAAAATTTACTTATGCAAGTGTATGAAAGTTTTACAACATTGAAAAGAGAAAAACATTCTCTATCAAATGAGTACAATAAAGGGATACCTTCCCATTAAAAAAAATTGAAGCATTATTCGTTGCGCTTTTGTTTTTTTAAAAAATAGTTATTTGGTATTGCCCTGTAATGTAAAACTAAACACTAAACAACTTTTATAGGAAACATTTTTCCATAAAATGCATATTTACTGAGATATATGGGATATTCCACACTTTTCGGACACACTGTATACCATTGCAAAGGCAGTTAACTCTTTGAAACTTTCTTACTGTGAACACTTCAACAAGTCCGCTAGTATACCATCAATGCCTGCAGTCTTACCATCTTATTTCATCCTCCAAAATAACTGAGCCGATGTTATCCATGTTTACTGAGGTTTCCAACTCCACCTTCATCTCAACTAGTTTCTCATTTGTTCCATGCAAATCTTGCATGTATTGCTTCCAGTGCTGCAACACCTGTGCCTCACCTTGAAACAAGAATGTCATGCCTCCCTAACCTCACAAGCTCTTCTCTTTTTCTACATTTATACATTCTTCTGCCTTCTTCATTATTAATGTTCTTCTCTCTTTCCTTTTGTCCAGCATCTAATGGGCTATCCAGTGCGTTTTGATCCTCTTAGCCTTCTTGTATCCTAACTCCTCTTCCGCCGCTTTTTTTTATTCTAAACTTAATTGCATCCCATTTTACATTTGGACCGCCATCGCATGGTTTTAGCTTCCTTATTTCTTTCTTCATTTTGTAACCAATCTCTACCTTATCCATACATTTTAGTTTTTCCAAGTTCCATTTCCTTACACTTCTCGCAGTCTTTATTCTTTTAAATCTTAGGCTGATCTCTGCCATTAGTAGTACATGGTTGCTGTTTATATCGGCCCCGGGCAATCCACCGCGTAAGTGACTTTAATTTCACTGCAAATCCGAAGCAAGATGAAAATCTTACTCTTGGTTTTGAGGTGCAAACTCTCAGTCTCGATCTCCAATTGCTTGATTCTCGTATAGCAGATAATGAGACTAAGATCTTTGAGAATTCTTGACAAGAACTGTCTAGATAGACGAGACGAGACAAATTTTCCAGTCTCGTGTATGGAATGCACATAATTGCTCTACCGGGGGTCCTCGGTTTTTTATCTAGTGTTGCAGATTTCGTAAGATTTATTCTATGATTTGACTGTAATAAACTTCAGTTTCAGTCATATCTCGTTTGTCGATCTTCTTTTGTTTACTTCCCCGGTTACTCTTAAAAATATCACGCTTTACTTATCCTTCCTAGAACAGCGTTTGATATAGCACATAGACGTGGATGGATATCCAATGAATGTTTAATCTTTGACTGGCGGACGTCCAGTAGACGTCTATAGAACGTAACATTTCTCACAACCTTGTAGATTTAACGGACGTCCGTTACTGGACGTAATTTGCGTAAGGTCCTCCGATGGAAATCAGACGTCCAGTGGATGTACGACTTATGTGCATGGACCACAATAGGATGTCCAGAAAACAGCCGTTAATGATTGTTGAATAAATGATCAGAAACTAACGTCTAACTGACGTCTATAGACGTCCGGACTAATTTTGGACGCTATTTATCCATCATGTAAAACAATCCTCTGCAACACTTCGCAGTCGAAGAATGAGAAGCTTTCTCGTTGACCCAACAAGAAACAGCCGCGCCAATTTTGATTATAATTTAAACAGGAGATTGCAATCAGGCTTTTCAAGTTCATTTCTACTACAAAAACCAGCCACCCAAAAGAATATGTGGAACTTCTGTCCGTAGATCGTTCATTCCCGCCACCAGCAGAACGTGTATATGACGGATGCATACAAGCCTGATTCCAAAAACCAACGGTGATTTCTAATCAAAATACAAAGCACCCCCCCCCCCGCCGCAAGCCGCAGTTTCCCTACTTTTCTGGTCGAGTACTGCGCATTAAAGTCCGCACGAAAGAGGCCAACAGTTCCCGAGAAATTTCACGGCTGCCCGACACTTGGACTCAAGCTTCAAGCCGCTTAGCACGTTTCTGTCGGTGCTCGTGTAAGATATCTTAAGTTACTTGACTCTCTTAAGAGGTCGTTGCGAAGATGTACTGGCTAACGAGTGTTCTGTGAGGCGATTCTTGGCAACACTGAGATTTAGATAGTCTTGGATTTCTCTGTGCCTTTACGTGATGAAAGTCAAGCAATGTTTTAGTTACTAAGGTGACCAAGTCAGGGCGGCAATTTGTCGATTCTGTGGCTCATAAATTGAAAGGTTGGCCTCCACCGGACCTTCGAGCTACGAATAAAATCGAATACTTGCTGTTCGTTCACTATTTATATCGGCATCTTATTATCTCTTTAGCCTCTTTATAGCGGTCGTACGTAGAGCAGGGAAGTTACCATTATTCCTTACTCTTAGTTTGTCAAGGTTCGACGAACGATCGCGTTTACTACGTCACTTGATTTCGACAAAAAGTTTTGCCACCAACACAATGGCTGTAATCTGCGTTTGTGGGAAGAGTTACCCGAGCAAAGCCAATGTCAAGCAGCATCTTTGTAGGGGATATTGCCATAGACCGTCGAACCGAGATTGCAATCCCGGAAATTATTTGCATGGATGCTCGGTGTGTCAGCGGGCATTCGGCATATTTACTGGAATGCGTCTGCACTATAAGAAGACTCATCCAGTTTAGTTTAATTTTGAACTGGTCAAACTGTCGAGAACCCCATCTCATTCAATAGCAGGAAGTAGAAGGACGGAGAGTTACGCCTAATGGCAGAAATCGAGCCAGAATACTCTGGCAAGACTATAAAATTAACACCTGATGGATGCGCTCCCACACAGGACTCTCCAGTGCATTAAAACATTTTGAACGAAGCGCGAGGCACTGGGTTTATGTCTTGAGAAACCACAATAGCTCAGGACACCGTAGATGATATTAAGGCGTCTGTTGATATCCCTGCGGTTGAGCCCTCAGCCGATTCTTCGGTAGAAGCTTTGCAGGATGATCCCATCTTCCGTTACCTAATGGAGATGGGTGAGACTGCAAGCTACTGGATGGATAGTGACCAGCGGCTATTTGCGGAGAACAAAGCCTTGCTCGACAAAGCCCTAGAGTCGTGGGTTCGGGACCTGGCGGACTTGTAATCAAAGGGTAAGTTACTCGATAAAGCTCCGGGTCGTGATCGCAACAACAACTTTGAGGGCAAATATGAGCAGCATCAGCTGGCTCAGCGACTCTATGTTGATAATCGTCGGCACTCAGCTAGCTGAATTCTGGATGGAAAGTGTTTAGAAGCCACGTGGGAGTTTCCCCACAATCCAAATGGTTCAGGAAAGGCATCAAGATATCTTTAGCCTGTCCTCTCCAATTGACGAGGACCCCGCTAGGAACCCTAAAGATCACGATATAACTCTGTTAGGCCCAAATTTGTGGTTACTGGCCTTGATCGAATTTCTATCAGAGACCTCAGAGCAGTTCAGATCTACATTTTAGAGTTATTTTTCAACTGCCTTTTGCTAGGGAGCATCTGTATTGCAGTTATGAGTGATAATCGCACGACTTTGTTACACAAGGAGGGTAATGTTCTGGCCTTGGACAACTGTCATCCGATCACCATAGGTTGCATCCTGAACAGAGTCAGTAACAAGATTGTGGCCCAGCAACTGACCACTCGATGTACTTAGGTCGCAATTGAATAAAGTCACAAAGGCTCCAGTCAGACCGAACCAAAAGTTGAGGGTGCTGAAGCATCACCTAATTCCCAGGCTGCTAAGTCTGCTTCAGTCAACGTGGATAACCAAGCGTCTCCTGCGCGAAGTAGAGTTGGCAGAAGTTTGGTTAAAATGACGGTGCGTAAGTTCTTGCACATAAACAGGACTTCACGTTAATGATGGAGACCTGGGAGTTTCCTCGATGAAAAAGTCTGTTCACATTATATTGAGAAATAGGTTGGTAGGGTTGTCTAGGGGCGCGGCGATTCTGGCCCTACTCGTCCAGGGTAAGCTGCTGGAAAAGCTCTTGCGTTGGACCCAGGCAACAGAGGATAGCCCTGGTGTCGCTAGAAATCGTAAATTAGAGCCCGTAATTCTTAACACGCAATGCCTTGTGGATGACTGCTCAATGGTTTGGAATATGTGATGTACCAGGATGGAAGGGTTTTATGCAGAGCTGAGAAGAGCAAGGTCATTCCTTTTCCTTTCATTAACTCACCACCTTCTGATCTTCACACTATATACACAGCTATAGAGTTTGCAACTGAATATTCTGAAAAAATGAAGCAAAGTTTAGTTGTAGTCACTTTCGATGAGCCTCTATACATAAAGTGCAAGGAGATTGTCACAGCATCTCCTAGCGACTCACAGCTGTCAAATATTGTGGTGAAGCTCGGTGGATTTCACCTCCTAATAAGCTAAGGTGATTGGAGATGAAACTGTAACTTGCTTCTCTCTACAAATCGGTAAGCAATCAATGAGCAGGATGGTCAGGAAGCGATGATATAAAGCTATCGCGAAAAGACAGAGCACTTCCCTTTTCAAGCGCGACTAGTTCAATTAGGATTGATGACGAAATCATCCCAGTAGAACCTCAAGTACTGCTCCAAAGAATTTGCATCACCAAACAGAGCAGTGAAGATCAGCAGAAGTATCTGCAGTACGAATTAGCACCGATGCCTCTTTTCCTGTTTGACGAATGCAAGATGCGTAAAACAAGAAAGGCTGCTGCTTACCCACTGTTCGAAGTCGTACATGATGAATTCGACCTGCAAAACCATGCCATTGTCGTGGATGGAGGATTCTTTTTACATTGGAATCAAATGTGTCTTCAATACGTGACAGCTACATTAAATATATCTCAAAGCACTACTGTTTCGTCCATTGCTCAGTGGTGTTCGATGGTTACTCCAACTCAGTCAACAGCACTGAAGCTGCTGAGCAAAATCAAAGAATCAAAAGGGCAATGTCAGTTGACATTAATTTTGAGCTTAACACTATTCTCACAGTACCTCAACAACAGTTTCTGGCAAACTAAGCTAATAAGGAGCGGCTGATCAAGTTGCTATCCTTGAAATTGCCGGACAGGAGTATAGAGTGTGATCAGAGTGCCAGTGATGCCGACACTGTTGTTAGTGTCGCAGTTGGTGAGGATATAGATCTCCTCGTACTCCTCACAGCTTTAGAACCAGCCAAACAAAATACTTTCTTTTACAAACCCGGTAGGAGAAAGGTAGCAACTCAAATATTCTCTTCGATACAACAACAACAAAAGGGCTTACAGCGTGGCATACTTTGCGCTCATGATTTTACAGGGTGTGACACAATATCAGCTTCTTTTAGAAAAGGGAAGACAGCTGGTTGCAAACTTTTGTTGTTACGTGAAGGATTGCATTTCGTAGTTGATGTATTCAACAAACCCCAATCAACGCATGAAGAGATAGCTGAAGCGGGGAAAAGATACTTCATGGCTTTGTATGGAGCTCCTACATCCACATCTTCCCTAAACCTGTTTAGGTATACCATGCCTTCACCAAGTCTGCCTCGAACATCAAACCAGATCTACCTTCTCTACCATCCACTAAAGGGGCAGATATGCAGCACTCATATCGAGTTTACCACCAAGTACAGCTCTGGATGGGAAATGAGCTTCCTGCTGAACAATGGGGTTGGGAGCGAAGGTCTACTGGAAGCCTAGTGCCTCCTGAAGATGTTCTCAACTTCATATTTTGTAGATGCACTGGGGGTTGTTGTGGGAGTAAGTGTGGATGCAAGAAAACTGGCATGAAATGCTTCACCGTGTACCACAACTGTCACGGTGATTGCTTGAATGGCCTGGACCCTACTGTTAAGGAAATCATCTTGGAGGAAGAAGAAGAAACAATATAAAAAAATAGTCATCTTCCGTGTTTCTAAAAGAATAATTATAGAATCATACATCAAGGGACCGCGCCCCAAATACTCTACAAAGTATCAAAACTCATGTGAACTTTTCTGGGA
The DNA here is from genome assembly GCA_011009095.1 of Ignelater luminosus. Classification (NCBI taxonomy): domain Eukaryota; kingdom Metazoa; phylum Arthropoda; class Insecta; order Coleoptera; family Elateridae; genus Ignelater; species Ignelater luminosus. Next base: position 16,715 of record VTPC01005163.1, read on the forward strand.
AAACCCCTAATTTGACTATACTATTTAGTTATTGGGAATCTTCGATTTTAGAATTAATAAAAAAACAAAACCAGTAAAAACGCTTAAAATTGGGCGAAGAAAGAAATTTTGTTTTTGATTAATTAGAAATACCTACTACGTAGTCAGTTAAGGATTTAATATACTTGATGAGAAAACATAAATTCTCTAAGTCGTTTCCTTCCTTCGAAACTAAATTAACAAAAAATTATGTTTAAAGTGGGGTTAAGTTTGTTACAAACAGGAAACCCGGGAGCCGCGTATAAAAGTTTCATAAACAAAAATCAACCCTATGAACAAAGTTATATTGAAGATTAGGAGAATTGGTTATAAAACCATCATATACAAAACGAGACCATCTGCATTTGCCTTGTAAAATTCTGTACAAGAAAACGACGCTTCCTTTTATATTACCACAAAATGTTGCTGAAATTACAGAAGGGAACGTTCAAGAAAGAAAAATATATTGTACTTACTTGTACATAAAAGTGGAAAACAAAAGTGAAAGGATTTTATAACTGCGGGCCGTTTTTGCGAATTTCTACCACATACATAGTAACTACATGGAGAGAAAGATGCTATTCGAGTGAAAACCATTCAGACCTCTCTACGCGACGACGATTTCTGCAAATATTCCGTATATAGTGAAACGTCGTGGTAGTATCCCCTTTTTGAATAAAGCTTACGAATATATCCACCATTTCTTCTGCGAAGCGTGAAATTATTGTCAGCTTTACGATACATTTATGCTTCGTCCAGATAAAACTACCGACATCAGTGCTGTTTTACGAGCAATTTTTTTGATAAATTTATTGTTTAACATTTGTTTTTGTTTTGCCTGACTTGTTCTATGTTTTAACTTTTAACAAAGTGATACTAAAAGTCTAACCTGAGTTTTACGTGGAAAGTTTATATTATTTCATAAAAATGAGTTGTCATGAATGTAACTATCTGGATTGACATCGTTTATTATTTTCTAGGAAACATTTTAATCTTTTCTGCGAAACTAAACAAAGAAATCTTGCTAAAACTGTACACATTTTATAACCATCTGTTCCAGTTAAAAAAGTCGTTAGACCCAAATTTTGAATTTTCGAATTTGAATTTCTGAAGAAGGTTAATGAAAGGAGAAGCCCAAACTTGGGCCACCGTAGGTGGCCCGTTGTAGGGGAATGTATTTAGTTAATTGAAATGTAAACTTGAGCAACCGCAGTTGGTCCGTTGGTGAACTCAACACCACCCTAGGGTTAATTGGAGGACTGAGCCTGACCTTGTGCCATAGCAGGTAGCCTGTTTGAAGGCTCAGTGTTCAGTCCTCTAGAGATAATTAAAGGAGCTGGCCCGTTGAAGAGGTTAGTACTTACGTAGTTCTTTTAAGATTGTTAGCTGTCTAATACTGAACATTCTTTCCTTCGAGCTACCCCCTCAGAAAATAGTTCGTCATTGTTCTTCGAGGAGAAGCCAACACCTGCTGTTTAAACATCAAAGACAGTCACCAAAGAGCTTTCTCTCAGTAGGAGAAAGAGGGAGATGCTAATGCATGATAGAGAATTTTCCTCTCCGCATCAGTCATCAACATCGTTAACATAGTCATCAGTTCATATCATCAACATGAAAACAGAAGTAAAGGTATAGTCCAAACTGACACACGATGCAGCAATCTCGTGTACTGCAACGTGCCCTCTCGTAGCTGTGTCAGACATCAAAGAATATTGGCGAAGCTAAGGATCTATGCCCACCTAATTGAAGTTACATTCACTAACCAACATCTACCTACCGTTGCAGCTTTCAACAACTGACAAGCAACAGCATATGGTTCTCATCTAGAACTTATAACGACCACGAAGCCTACAAAAAGCATTATCAAGTAAATCAAGAGCAGGAAAATCAGACAACTAGTAACTTACAACGTACAACAAACAACAGCATCAAAAACAAATATAAAGTAAATCAAGAGAAGCAAGTAGCAAGAAGCAAGCATCGAAGGCACTGCAAGTCCACCACATATGGTTCCTACTTCAGTGGAAGTCGGCTCCTTAGACCTTCCACACGCACCATATGGTCCTTTGAACGTACAACTTCCAATACAACAACCTTACCACCTCGACGAGGGACAATGCCCTCTTCGCTTCGAAAAACGAATTCATTCTTAGATTTCAGCATATACTTAATGAGAAAATTGTTCACTGAATTTACAACAGAAGCTTCAAGAAGGCAAAAAACGAAAGAAGTAGGAAGCTCGCCAAGAAGAAATATGGCGCTTTAAACAAAAAAGAAGCAGATCAAAAAGAAGAGACTTCAACCCGCTAAACTATCAGCTACCAACAACAATCATTTCTAGAAACCTGCACGGGCTGGATTTCTTGCTAGGGCCTTTACTCTCAGTTTAGAAATTTATCGGGCTTTTCGGTACTGTCGGGCCACCGGCGCCCTTTGTGACCTGCTCGACCGTTCGTACCCTCTCAAGCCATTTGCCCTGTCGGGCTTGTCCAACCTGTCAAGCTTATCGGGTCGGTCAGGCTTTTCAAGCCATAATTCTTGTACTGATCCAAAGCGAGCAATTCTCGTACTAAACCGAGATTTTTTCTGAACTGACTCGGATGCACTCTTTCCACACTCAACTGCACGAGAGGATCGTCATTCTGACTTGGACAAATATTACCTTGATACTAAACCAAAGCGGAGAATTTTCTTTGGTACTGACTCGAATAAGCTAAGTCAAGATCAAACGAACGCCAGTCTTTTATAAATCCAATCAGCTTCGGGTAGAGTTACCCGAGCGCAAACTCAAGTTTGGGTTAGGCCGAACCACAGTTTAGAAATTTATTGAACTTCTTGGCCCTGTCGGGCCACCAGGGCCCTTTGGGACGGCAGTTCATACGTCTGGAGCCGTTTGGTCCTGTCGGACTTCTTGGACCTGTCAAGTTTATCAAGACGGTCGGGCTATTCAGGCCATAATTCTCGTACTGATCCAAAGCAAGCAATTTTCGTACTGCACCAAACCGAGATCTTTCTTGAACTGACTCGGAGGCACTGTTTCCACACTAAACCGCACCAAAGTATCATCTTACTGACTTGGACAAATATTACCTTCATACTAAACCAAAACGGAGAATTTTATTTTGGTAGTGACTCGAACAAGCTAAGTGGCTTGTTTGACCTGTCAAGCTTATCGAATCGGCCGGGCTTTTCGGGCCGTTATTCTTGTACTGATCCAAAGCAATCAATTCTCGTACTGTACCAAACCGAGATCTTTTTTCAACTGACTCGGACGCACTCTTTCCACACTCAACTGCACCAGAGAATCGTCATACTGACTCGGACAAATATTACCTTCATACTAAACCAAAGCGGAGAATTTTCTTTTGTACTGACTCAAAAAAGCTAAGTCAAGATCAGATGAACACCAGTCGTTTATAAATCAAATCAGCTCTAGATAGAGCTGCCCGATTCGCAATTCAAGTTTGAGTCGGGCCGGGCCACAGTTTAAAATTTATCGGACTTATCAGGGCCTTTCAGGACGACAGGTCATACCAAAGCAAGCACTTTTCGTACTGCAGAAAATCGAGATAATTTTTAAACTGATTCGGACGCACTATTTTCACACTGAACTGCACCAGAGGATTGTCATACTGACTCGGACAAACATTACCTTCGTACTAAACCAAAGCGAAGAATTATCTTTGGTACTGACTCGAATAAGCTAAGTCAAGATCAAACGAACGCCAGTCATCAGCTTCGGGTAGAGTTACCCAAGCACAAACTCAAGTTTGGGTTAGGCCGAACCACAGTTTAGAAATTTATTAAACTTCTTGGCCCTGCCGGGCCACCAGGGCCCTTTGGAATGACAGTTTATACCTCTCAAGCCATTTGGCCCTGTCGGGCTTGTTCGACCTGTCGAGCTTATCTAGTCGCCGGGCTTTTTGGGCCGTAATCTTGTACTGATCCAAAGCGAGCAATTTTCGTACTGCACTTAACCGAAATCATTTTTGAACTGACTTGGGAGCACTATTTTCACACTGAACTGCACCAGAGAATCGTCATACTGACTCGGACAAATAGTACCTAAACCAAAGCAGAGAATCTTTCTGTTGCACCAGACCGAGATCTCTTTCATACTGACTCGAACAAGCTAAGTCAAAATCAGATGAACGCCAGTCGTTTATGAATCAAATCAGCTCCGGGTAGAGCTGCCTAATCCGAAACTCCAGTTTGGGTTGGATCGGGCCACAATTTAGAAATTTATCAGACTTTTTGTCCTTGTCGGGCCGCCAGGGCCCTTTGCGACGTGTCCGACTGTTCGTATCTCTTGTACTGATCCAAAGCAAGCAATTTTCGTACTGCACCAAACTGAACTGACTCGGACATTATTTTCTCACTGAACTGCACCAGAAGATCGTCGTACTGACTTAGACAAATATTACCTTCATACTAAACCAAAGCGGAAAACTCTCCTGTTGCACCGGACCATGATCTCTTTCGTACCGACTCAAACAAACTAAGCCAGGATCAAATAAACACCGGTCGTTTATAAATCAAATCAGCTCCGGGTAGAGCTGCCCAATCCAAAACTCAGGTTTGGATTTGGTCGGGCCACAGTTTAGAAATTTATCAGACTTCTCGGCCCTCTCGGGCCGTCAAGGCCCTTTGCGACGTGCCCGATCGTTGGTACCTTTCGAGCCGTTTGGCCCTGTCGGGCTTGTCCGACCTGTCAAGCTTATCGAGCCGAGTTTTTCGGGCTGTAATTTTTGTACTGATCCGAAACGGGCGATTTTCGTGCTGCACCGAAGCGAGATCTTTCTCGTACTGACTCGAACGGACTACTATTGTCCTACTGAACCGCATCGGGGGATTTTTATACTGATCTGGACAAGCATTATTTTCATATTGAACCAAAGAGAAACATTCTCGCACTACATCATGGACGGGATGGGTTTCTTGGTTGCAGTCCGCCCAAAAGCTCAGGTTAAGGTCGAGTCTTAGTTTAAAACTCTGTCGGGCTTTTCGAGTCTACGTCAGGTCAATTGTGCCGTTAGAACCTCTTGGCCGGTTAGATCTGTAGGTTCTCTAGGGCCGTTTGGACGTTTCGGATGAGTCAAGAAGTGAAGTTTATCCCTACTTGAGCCGGGCCGAGTCGGGCCTGGAGTTTTCTGCCCATGCAGGGCTCTAATCCCTTCATCCAACCGCGCCAACGAGCCACCTAACAACAAAGTTATATTCAATCACTTGATTAATTTTCACAATCGACCCTATGCCTTTAATCAATTCCATCGTTCATTCAAGAAGACTCCACCGAGCTTATTAAATTATCATTTTTAATTTTAATCAACAAGTTTATCACAACATTTATTTCACAAACAATATTCCAATTAAACAATCTGCCAAATCAATTCTGTGTAGTTGCCAACATGTTACTCTTGAAATCAAGGTGGGCAAAACTCGACTTTAGGCCACCGCAGATGGCCTGTTTAGAGTAGAAAAGGGCCAAACTAAAATTTGCTGTACTAAATGGCCCTTCGGGGTATCATTTAAGGATTTCTGACAATTCCCCCTCCAACAAGGTTGGAGTAATCCAATCTGGGGTGCGGGAAAGGGCAGAAATTAGTTTTCTCTAACTTTTTTGTTTTGGTTTTTGTCCAAAATCTCTCTTGACCACCAAAAGCTACGGAGTGATAAAGATTAAAGTCTCCTGTGTCCAAGTACGTAGCATTGAGGGGCGAAAGTAGAGGTACTGTCTTTACGAACCACAGGCTCATCTAGACACCGACACTTGATTAAATTCCATACGAAGCGCATTTGGATTTTTAAAAAGTATCAATATAAAACTTTGGATTTTCATTCTACTTTGGAATAGGTCTATACAGAACCGACAGAACAAGTTTTTTTATCGTTTTCGGCTTCGCCGCTAAAAGTCACAGAAAATAGCCCAAATTTGAAGGAAAAAATTATTTGCTCTAGGAGACCGTCCGACGTTTTGTCACGCAGATATCTCCGGAACGAAACGTCCAATCGAGATGAGACCGTTTTCATAGTAAATGCCAAGTTGGCTAAACGTATGAACCGTGGTTGGACGATCTTCGATTATTTTTTGGTTAGGTTATTTCGGAAAATCGAATTCTGACTGACTTTGAACCGCCGTAGTTGGCCCTAATTGCGATCTTTTGCAAAATGTTTTTTTTTTTAATAGCGTCAAAAATGCTTCTATGATTCTACCCCAAAAAAGGCCAACCTGATCGTCAATTTCGGAAAAATCAAAGTAGCTTTATCATTTTGAAACAATAGAAGGTTAGATATGCGCCTATAATGACCAGCTGTCCTATTGTTTATTGGCGATTAATGGGAAAAGTCTCATATCGGGTCTTGACGTACTTAATCTAAAAAAGCGAGCGGCTTATGTATAGAGTTTTGATTTTTTTTCTAGCAAAGACAGTGCAACCCACGGATGTGGATGTAGCTTTAGCGATTTGTTTCAAAATTCTATCTAAAACTGTTTTGTCTGGGCGATCGAAAATGTGTAGCAAGATTCGAACATTTACCTTCAAAACTGCAAAGTTTCAAGATTATCATCCAATAGTTAACTAAAAAAGTTATTAAAATTCACATTGAGCGACATACACGCATTTTTGTTCGAATTTCAAGTTAAAATCCTGGAAGTGCAACAAGGATAGTAATACACACGTATAGAGGATAATGCGTAAGACAAGGATGGATTGATTTTTGTTTGTTGTTTGTTTTGTTTTGACGTAATTGTAGGTTATGCAAACGTCAATGTTGTAAAATCTAAGTGGGGATTAACTTTTGAAAAATAAACAGCGCGAATGTTAGTGGAGAAAAACTTTTTAAAAAATAAATTTCTCGTTTCAACTTTAAACAAACGCCATCCTGATCTCCAAAAGCCAGAAAACTTAAACAAATTGATTTCTCTGGACAAAATAAAATCCAGAATTCTGACGTCGACTAGGTTTTATCGATTAAAAAAAGAGGAAGGTACCGGCAAGATGGTATGGTAACCAAAAGAATTCGCAAGATTGAGGTTAGAAAACTTTTGCTTATGGTCTAATTCTTATTAGTACATTAAAGGTTCTTTTTCCAGCTTGTAAATGTATCAAAGGTTGCAGTCAAGTTTGCAGTTGTGGGAAAACTGGACTTGTGTGGAAGATATTGAAGACAGACAAACTGAAACAAATTATGCTTAAAATCTATTTTTACAGTTTCTAGTCTCAATTTATATTTTTCCAGCCAATTTTGATAGACGAAACTCGGAAAAAGTTGGGAATTACTCGGAGACGTGCGAATCTGACGAAAAATATGTATAAAGCCTATTTTATAGAAGTATTCAATTAACTTTAATTCTGTATATAACTATTTCTGCCAGAAGGTTGAAAGAAACCCAAGAAAATCGCAAAAAAACTTATTTCTGTTCCTTTTTGCAAGCTGTCGAAAGAAAACGTGCGGGTTTATTAGTGACACAATAGAAAAGCATCATAAAAAAAATTTTAGTCAGAATTATTTCCGAATTTCGAGTTTCCGACTCGTGTTCATATGGGTTGATGAAGGATGCAAAATGACTCGATGATCCCGAACGATGACAGCTGCGACAATTCTAATTTTGTCATTGCAATGAAACCTGGCATCCCTAACGCCGTAGAAGAGGTATTTGCACAAATTCAGTATAAACTTGACTTATTCAACTTTATTGACGGTTAGAAATTAATAAACTTCAAAGCAAGTTAGGTGTATTTATTAGACAAGTATAAAGTTCTCAAGTCGAAACTACTCATGCCTGTCTTAGAAAAGCTTGCACGTTTCTGAAACATATTCTTCCGATATTAGATTTTATAACTTTCAGATGATCTTTATATTTTATATTAAAGCAGCACTAGTTTATCGTTTCTTGTTTAATGAAAAGAATGAATATCTTAACGACCTTGTATGTCACCGAAAACCTGGTTAAATTTAGAATCTTAAAGTCTTTTATAATATTGATTTTCCCGAAAAGATTCTACATAAAATAAGATAAAGTAAAAGTTTTGTGTGTGCCCGTGCGAGCGAGTGTGGGTTGCTTTTAAGAGTAGTGCGTCAGCTGGCGTGCGGTTTGGACCGCAATAAAATTAAATGTTCGTGTCAATCGGATAAGTTTTCCGCCTCTGTCATATAAATAATATGTGAAAAAAAGGTGGGTGGATAAAAGGAGTATTCTGTATGTATGCATGTATATATAAGAGAAAAGGGTTCGTTCACCGCCGCCACCACCACCACCACCACCGCACATCTTCGGTTAACAAAGTATCCTTTTGTAAAACCGTAAAAATTCGAATTCAATTTCGACATTTTCCGATTCCAGAATAGGGGGGCGGTGGCGGTAGTAGCCATCTGCTATCTGCCGTCCGTATATATCTGATAATATTTGTTCTATTTCCCCCGATTCCCCGATATTCCCGGGGTTATGTGTATCGTCTGTTTATTGCATTAACTTTCTTGTTTGCAATGTATTGGAGTTTTGCCCCGAGTTTTTCCCTATTTCGAAAGCTTTTATTTAATTTTATGTTATATGTGTGTGTTTCGTTTTCTTTACTGTTTTATTGCGGCCCTCAAAACGTTCCGAAGTCGTGCTTTTGGGGATTGGCAAATTTTCTTCTTATACTATTCGAGCAACAAGAAAAAAAATTGTACTAAACATTTTAAAGCTTCAACATTGCAGGCACATAACGTATGCGAAGCGGAACACGCAAACACAATTCGGCTTTCAAGACCAAATTGGATTCTCTAATTTGCAAATGATCGACTAGTTTTAAACGAACCTAGTGAACTGTACACTAATAGTTTCTATTTTTATTCCCGATGGAAATTATAGAGACAGAAATTATTAAAACTAGTTCCGTGAGATGTCCGAACAAGTACTTGTGTACGTATGGATATGACTCTGTAACGAAGTTCCATGTTAAAACCGCAAAACTCAAACACGATGAGAGGTAGTGTGAGCAGTGCATTCAGCTGAGTTGTTAAATGCTGAAGTTGAGCTTTTCATGCGAGTTATCACATGCAAAATACCCTCACATCGGAGCACCGTTTTAAAAAATATATCAAGCCCGTGGGGAAAAGCTCGGTCTCGTATAATTATAATTAATTCCTATTTAAAAAGTGCAAACTACTAACTAGAATTACTTTTTATTATTCCGTGCTTAATTATACTTTTGATGGTATACCATTAACATACTTTTATCTGAGATAATTACAATTTTAGATGGATATGGAAAAATTAGACATAAACTTATTACCTGTAACAATACGTTAGAAACCTCATAATCCTTGACAAATCTGGAAAAAAACTACTAATCTCATTCACTATCCACTTCAACAAAAAATGTTAGCAATATATACAGGGTGAATTTTTCTAGATGTTTAGTATGGGGATCTCGGAAACTAGCGGAGATAGAGAGACGATTAAATGGGGAAAGAATTGCAGTTTCACGAGCTCAATTTAATGAGCTTTTTGTTTTTTGGAAAAAATGCATGGCTAACTAGATATCTTGCAAAAACAATATTTTTGTTATTTTGTTCGGTGCCTATAGCTCTGTTATTATTGACTTTAGAAAGAATGTGTAAAGGAAAAAGTTGCAGGTAATTATGTGCTTAATAATACAGTCTAACCGAATTTTTTATTTAAGCTGTAATGTTTGAGTTATGACACAAGTTTATGTTTTTTCTAATGGAAAGCATAGTCGGTCATGACTTTATAAAAAAGGCCCTTTTTCAACGATTCTAACGATATACTACTTGACATAGTTATTTTTATAAATAAATAAATTATGACCTTTTTTTCTTTTCATTTTCGAACTGTTCAAGTAGTCGGCTATGGAAACAATTGATAAATGCACATCGCGTTTAATAATAAAATTCAAGCAAGTTATTAACACTTTTTAATTTATTCGTTGGACCTACAATTTTAAATAAAAATAATTCCTGAGAAACTAATAAACAGAGAATGACAAACGAAAAATTAAGAAACAATAAAGGAAACTAGGATATAAATAAAGTAGTACCAAAACAATGTAATTAAAGTATGTGAAGTATTTAAGACTAAAGATGTTTAAAGGGTCCACCATTATGATTAATGCACAAGTTACAACTTTTTAAAACTGAATTTGTTGCTTTTCTAACGGAACGTCCATCAATATTAGCAAAAACTTCTAGTGCAGCTTCTCTAAGGTCATCTACTGCGTCATACGACTTTTGATATACCCTATCTTTTACCATTCCCCATAAATAAAAATCTAAAACAGACAGATCGGGGGATCGAGGTGGCCACGCAACCGGCGCGTTTCTTCCTATCCATGAGTTCGGGAATGTTTCATTTAAATGATTTCGTACCGTTAGCTGATCATGTGATGGTGCCCCATCGTGTTGAAACCATTGGAGCATGCCACGTATTTGTAGGGGTAATTCATCTAACATATTATCAAAATCGTGCTGCAGAAACTGAAGATAACGATCACCAGTTAATGTACCATAAAAAATGTACGGACAAAGAATTGTTGTACCAATGACACCGCACCAAATATTAAATCCAAACTTAACTTGGGGTCTCCTCTGTTCAACATGATGCGGATTTTCTTGCATCCATAAATGTTCATTATGTCTGTTAAACATGCCGCAGTTTGTAAATCGTGTTTCATCCGTCCACAAAACTTTAAATCTAAACTGTGGGTCAGCTTCACACATGTTAGTAAACCAAGTACAATATTCAATACGCTTATTATAATCATCAGGGTGTAGTGTTTGTGCAACTGATAATCTATAGGGATGAAACCTATGCTTTTTCAGTACTCATACAGCAGTACGTTGTGCAGTGCCTGCTTCCGTTTCAATTTGTCGGATTGAAATCGATGGAGTTTGCATTACACGTGCCAATACGTTTACCTCTGCCTCTTCATTAATGCCTCTTGCAGCCTTTTTTGGTTTACGGAAAGAACCATACTCTCCCAAATTATCATAGAGTCTCTTAAAAGTAGGTAGAGACGGCTGGCGACGATCAAAATACCATTCGAAATACTGTTGTGCAGCTTGTACGGCATTTTTATGCCACAAAATGTAACACTCAATCATATAACGCTTTTCTTGATCAGGAAAATTCATATTGATAATTTACGAAACCTCAATCAACACTAATTAGAAGCTAAATGATTTGCACTTGTCAATAATTGTCGTTTGCATCTGTTAATTGTTTTTTAACAGCATTTTTAGTTTTTAGTTACACCTATAAGTAAAGTACCTTTTTTATCTAAATCTGCTTTATTTGCATATCTTAATTACTTTAATTACATTGTTTTGGTACTACTTTATTTATATCCTAATTTCCTTTATTGTTTCTTAATTTATCGTATGTCATTCTCTGTTTATTAGTTTCTCAGGAATTATTTTTATTTAAAATTATAAGTCCAACGAATAAATATTTCACACCAAAATATTTACGTTTATAACTTGGAAATTAAAAAGTATTAATAACTTGCTTGAATTTTATTATTAAACGTGATGTGCAATTATCAATTGTTTCCATAGCCTACTACTTGAACAGTTCGAAAATGAAAAGAAAAAAAGGTCATAATTTATTTATTTATAAAAATAACTATGTCAAGTGGTATATCGTTAGAATCGTTGAAAAAGGGCCTTTTTTATAAAGTCATGGCCGACTATGATTTCCATTAGAAAAAACATAAACTTGTGTCATAACTCAAACATTACAGCTTAAATAAAAAATGCGATTAGACTGTATTATTAAGCACATAATTACCTGCAACTTTCTCCTTTACATATTTTTTCTAAAATCGATAATAACAGAGCCATAGGCACCGAACAAAATAACAAAAAAATTGTTTTTGCAAGATATCTAGTTAGGCATGCATTTTTTCCAAAAAACAAAAAGCTCATTGAACTGAGCTCGTAAAACTGCAATTCTTTCCACATTTAATCGTTTCTCTATCTCCGCTAGTTTCCGAGATCCTCATACTAAACATCTAAAAAAACTCACCTTGTATATAAGGAATGTAAACCGTAACTAAACACGCATACATCGAATTTATCAGCTCTTATTCATTCTAAGTATATTACAGATAGGAAAGCCTGTTCTTGAACAAACATCTGAAGCAATATCAAGCTGCAAAACTACTTCGGATGGGGAAAAAAATCTTCAACTCAAAAATCACAACGACGGCCTTCTCAACATCTTAAAAAAAACACAGGACGATATTCGTTATCCTCCCTTCGTTACAGTAGGGATTTCGCTTCGGCTGGCATGTCTACCATGAATCCACTGTTCTGCGATAGAGCTCCATTGTCTTTCCATTTTGGTTCATCTTCTTTTTCCACCATATCAAACTGGTTCAATTCGCTACGACAACGTGCTTTGGGTATCATCGCCTTCTGTCAACCTAGATAATTCCTTTTCAGACATCGTAACAAGAAAATTCTTTAAAATCAACCTGAATCACATTTTTTAAAGCTTTAGAATGCTGCAACATTGTCCAGCAGCAAAGTTCCTTTTTGTCCGTTCCACAAGATGGCATTTCAGGATACCAAAAGCTCACTCTCATCTACATCGCCATAAAACCTACGTTTGCCCCATCTTGAGTTATCGTCGCATCTGCCTCGTGGAGTAAAGAGAGGTCTGTGTACACTTTAGCTGAATTGCTTCTATCCCTTCACCTAATAAACGCCAGGCTCGGACCACCCTCCTCATTCACATCCCAGCCCTGCCCTCAGATCTACAGAACTCACTCAAAAACACCTCACTGGCCTACAAACCTGATAATTTCAAAACCTGCCAGCTGGATATACAGGAACGCAGTTGTCGCTTGGTGAGTTACGATACATTCACAGCAAGACTGGGCTGATTTGTAGTGATGGTTTATGATTTATTAAACCAGACATCGCGTTTGGTCCTTGATTGCATCCCATTTAGTGACTGTCACACTGAGAAAAAGGGAATGAAACGAAATATCCGAGTAGTACAAACAAAACTGACTGGAAAAATTCCGAGAAGGAAGTAAGAAGGATATTGCAATATAATATCGGGAGGATCAATTTAGAGCGAAAAGAGGAAATTGAAAGGATGACTGCAAAAGGCAATATAAGAAAGGAAGAAAGCGAGAAAGACAGTGAGTCCGTGGTGGAATTAGAATTTAAAGGAAGAAGAAAAGCTGTTAGGAAGACTAGGAAAATATGCTAAAGAGAAAGCCGAGGAAAAAAATAGAAAGGGTACAGCAAGTTTAAATGCAAGAACAAAGATAATCCTTGGGCTTTACATTACGGCAAACAAAGTGAGAAAGAAGAAGAGGTTCAAGGTATACAAAAAGATAATAGACATGGATAGAAACACGGTCAGAACCAGTAAAAAAAATTAATAGGGAAGTCTTTTCCGAATGATAAGCAAGGCGAAGAGACAAAACAATGAGATTTTAAGACAGAGAAAAAGATATGGAACGTGGAAGAAGAGAAATGGCGTTATAGATAGAATATGGAGAAGCAGAATTCTGCTATCAATAAAATTATTTTGATACATGGAAAATCGGCCAAGAACATAGGAGAATTATTAAAAAACATGTACGAAATGGGCAAGTCGGAATAAATTCCAATGTAGTAGAAATGCAGCTTTTTCAAAAGCAACAGGGGCGCATTATTCCGATACAAGCACTTTATATTGATCAACAATTACTCTTCATGCAGTACTGTAGATATCTTTGGTAAAAATGTTTTAGAGTAACCCAGAAAAATTATGGACATTAGTTACAAAATAAGAGGAATTAAAAAAAGGCTGTCTTGGTGTTGTAGATGCAAGGTGTGTTGCCTTTGGAAAACCCAAAAAGAGTTAGAGGGTCAGAGCGTTTTTGCAAAAAAGACAAACGTTCTGATCTTATGGAATTTGTTGCTTTCGTTAAAAACGCTCTGTATAATTTAATATTTGAAGGTACGATGTTCAGAAGAATAATTAATGATAAAAGCCGGGAAACAAAACTATAAAAAAATATGTTGGAGGAATTCAAGAAAACAAAATCAATGAAAATCTCGACATAGTAGCACGAGAATATTTATTACGGGCAATGTTAGACGGTTTTAGGTTTTTGATTTTTACTAATTTTCTACTCACATTGTTCGCACTGCACGAGTAGGCTAATATTTTATTAAATCTTTGTAGGAGTTCTTTTCGAATTCGTTTCCTAGCTAAAACCGCCTAATAATGCACTTACTTTTTCAATTTCCTGATATTAGGTTTAGTAGGTTTTCTGATGCAGGAAAAAGTGTTGTTGGCATAAGAACAAGGAGTCTTCCAGCTGTTGCCAATCTCGAAATGATGATATTACCCAACCAATGCTGTACTTGGGGGTAAGTCCGATACGAATGATGACAATGAACTAATTGGAGTTAACAAAGGCTGCCGAGCCATTTTTTTTGGCAAAGGTCAAAACACGGAGCTTCTTCAATGATGAGCATTTGCCGCTGTACTGGCTGCGTTTGGAAAGGTAAATAAGCTCACCTATTTCCTTAACGCTTCATTGTCTTTTAAAGTATTGAAGGTTAGGTCCCTTTTCAAACTCTGCTGACGTTGCCACAGCCAGTTGTTGCGTGGCAAAACCGAATGTTTCTAATGTCATCATGGATATCAGAAATCGAAAAAACCTTCCCATCAACTTTGCCTGATGGAGGATGAAAAACCTGAATCTTAGATGATGCCTTGCTCGAGCCACAAACATAACAAGGGTATCTGTGTCGTTAGCTACTACAGAGATTGTGTTATTCTTCGAATGTAGCGAGTCCAATCAACAATAACGGTTGTTGGCGTTTCTAGTACGTTGATAAACTGTGTGATCAGCGCTTAGCAAGTTTTTTACTTGCAGTTATGAACCCATCTGCACGGGATGTAGAGCCGTCGAGTCCTGCCCTTTATAATTTCTCGGCCCTTCGGGTCGCCCAGGTGTATCGAGCAGTTTGGTTATATCACACCTACCAGACCTCCAGGGCCTGTCGGGCTTTTATGACCGTTCGGGCCGTCGAGCTTCTTGGACTTTTTGGCCCTTGGGGCTTTTCGAGTCTGCCAGGCTGGTTGGACCTGTCGAACTTCTTGAACTTCTCTGTCCTTCGAGCTTCTTGGATCTGTTGGGCTGTTCGGACTTCTCAAGCCTGTGGTTAATAATTAGATTAATTTCCTTCTTTTTTTTAATAATTAGATTTATAAAATCATTTTACTTTTCTTAGAATTCTTGTCCTGGGCTTCAATATAAAACAAAAATCATACTGTACTACAATTACCAAGTTGTTTGCAACACGTTTTTGTTAACTTAGCAGTAGACTATGGAATTGCAAAGGTCAATTTATGGCGATCCCATTAAGTGCTCAACATCCATGCATACTCCGGACCGCAGTTTTTTATCCTAACCACTGAGTGACTTACTCAATCAGCATGTGGTGATTTGCTCCGTTTCTATACAGATAAATATAACAAGATTCATGTCGTAATATTTCATGCACGCGGATAATGTGACATTCAAATTTGCATTTGCAACTTAATACATTTGAAATTTTGCCTACAGTATAAATTAAGAAAATGCCTTCAATTTGAAAACCCAACTCTACTTTTCTGTAAGAATTATTATTAGAGTCAAATCAGCTAAGTAAATACAAAAAGCATCAATTATATAGTTCTGTAACATTACAATACTTCAATTCACAGTATGCGCGCCACAAAGGGGTTGTTACACAAACTGACAGTTCCCAGACAAGAAAAAGGAAGTGTAGTGTGTGTTTTCATCTAAACAACAAGCTGGCTAACAGACGACTACCAACCTAAATACCTGGGAGTAAAGTCAGAACTTGTAATAACATGGTACAAAAAGTCTGCAAAACCTCTTGTGGTTCAGCAGCAGCAGAAAACACAGCACCACGATCTAGAATGCGTAAACATGCCTGGTGGACAGACGAATGTAACCAGCTTATATAACTCAGACAACAAGCGTGGCAAGATTGGGTTGCGTAATAAAAACCAAAAAACCTTGCAAGAATTCAAAGAAACCAAAAAAACAGTTACAAAATCGATAAGAAAAATACGCAAACTGAATGACGATACAACATTAGAAGAAATAAAAGGCGACTTCAAGAAAAACAGTTCACAAAACTGCTACAGAACATTCAAACAAAAGCTGACTAAATACTCCCCACTATCACTCCATCTTAGAAAAGAAGATGGGGAAATTGCCCAAAATAATAGTAAAAACTGTGAAATCCTTGCCAAATACTTTTCCAAATTGCTCAACTGTGAAAAGCCACCAGATACATTTCCCATCAACTCTACCAACGAAACCACCAAGCGTACACGAAATCGAGGAGATTATCCAATCCCTCAAAGATATCAAAGCTTCTGGAGAAAACCATACCACCGCAAAACTCTGGAAAAATGTAGGAGAAAACTTCAGTATAAAACTCAAACAGATACTGGATGAAATCTGGAAAACTGGAACAATCTTTGAGGACGGGAAAACGGCGATCATACACCCATTATGTAAAAAAAGGAAATATGACAGACCCAAATAACTAACGAGGAATCTCTTTTCTTTTAGTCACGTACAAAATTCTATCCAAAGCCTTCTTCAACTGGATCTATAACTTGGTGAATACCAAGGTGGAATCAGAAAAGGGCGATCCTGCTCAGAACAAATTATAAACCTGATAAATTCAATGAAATACTTTCGCAGCACACAACAAAAAGTTATGTCATCACATGTGTTGATTTCGAAAAAGCTTATGATTGCATAGACCGAGAGAACTAGCGAAATTTGGACTAGACCGAAAGACAACAAACTTAATCAAGGAAACACTCACAGAGACAACATCGAAAGTGAAATTTATGGGGGAAATGAGCAGAGTTTAAAATAGACATGGAAACACTACAAGGTGGCGGACTATTCTCGTTACTCTTTAACTGCTCCCTTGAAGAAACTGTAAGAGAATGGAGAAAAGCAGGTGCACCAACACACCGTCTAGGATCAAAAATCAAAGGTGTAGAAATAGACTATTTAGCCTTTACCGATGACATGCCACTAATTGTCAAAGACATCCCAGACGCACACAAACAACTCGAAATATTACTAGCACAAGCAGCAAAAATCGGTCTACAAATTTCCTTCAAAAACAAATTTACGGCAAACATCAAAACAGCACCACATGAACTTAAAATTGGCAAAAACAAAGTTTCCTGTGTTAAAAGATTTAAATGCCTCGGTGAATGGATCACCGAGAACTGCAACGAAAAGAAGTCCATGGTGTCAAGACTAGAGAATGGAAACCGCATTTCAATTAACACAAAATACCTACAACGCAAAATGGCTCTCATGGTACTGTAAAATCCGACATTATACAACAGTGGTCGAACCAGAAGCGCTTTACGCTTCAAAGACACTCAACGACCAACAAAAAACATTGAAAGAACGATCAAAAATAATGAGAAAGATCTTAGGACCAAGAACCAAAACCCAACACCCAAAATCACAGATAAGATACCCAAACAGGCTAACGCAACAAACTCACACTTTTCAGAAAAACTATTAGACCCGATTGGGACATCCTCTTTGGTGTCTTTTCCGTACTTTGAAATATGGAATTGGTAACTTTTTAGTAGCAACTGATCGTTATGTTTAAACCTTTCTACTTGTCTTATTTGCCCCATTCTGTAGATTTTGTAATTGAAACCTTGCTTGGTGACTATTAGAAGTCTCCTGGAGGTCTAACTGACTCTATGGCGGCACGGCACCCTAAATACTAAGGGTGGTCAAATATCTAGACAATTTTTTCAGTTCAACGTGCTACTTTTGATTCGCTATGAATTTTGAGTACTTTGCTAATTTAGTTAATGCATCGAGCATGAATTTTATTAGTTTTTTTTATTATTTGCTACCTTTTAATCAGCATGGTCTTTAATCCTTTAAAGAGTGTAACTAGGACGCACAGACCCTTACCGTTCCAGCTGTATTTGAGTTACTCAAATTTTCTTTATTTTCAAGGTTAACACATCGTTCAATAAGTCCCGAGACTAACCCAGAGATGGTGCT